>MJUU01057880.1:72948-112632 GCA_002080025.1 Modiolus philippinarum | reverse complement strand
AGAGGGACAAAACGTAATTTTGAAAGATGGGTCAAGGAGTGCTCGCCGCTAAACTGCCGGCTAGCTCAATGAGCCTAGTCTGCTGGTAAAACACGGTCGCACTACGGAAGAAAAATCAAACTCAATACTCCCAGATGGGTTTGGTAAAGAGTCATCATGTATTTCAGTAGACATCAGCAGTATCAGTGAGAGGCCAGTGTGCGTGTAAAATCCTAAGGTCATTGGATCCCAAAGCCAATTTAACGGACACGTCCAGAATATCCTGTCTATATACCATATTGCGTACAGAATGTAAGTTACGTCCCAGTTTTTCTGGATTTTTAATCAGTTTCTGGCATTTTTTAACAACATTTCCGTAAAATCGGGGATGAGAAATGCCCTTAGTAATAAGCTGTTTGCGAATGACATTTTTTTTTTAGATATCAAATGTTCATATCTTCGTTGAAACTTTTTAAATGTATTTAACAATTTATTAAATCTATAACCTTGCTGCAAAAGTTTGGAAGTGATAGTAAGGTTACGTTCATTATAGTCGTCAAGAGTAAACCAAACGCATGTGATTGATTGATTGATTGAATATTGTTTAACGTCTACTCAGCAATATTTCAGCTATATCAAAGACGAGAACAAGTTTGTTAATAAATAATCACTTTGGGGTATGGAAAAGGGTCGTGGGACGGGAAATTCTGACTGCCACTGGAAAAGTAGGGTGAAATCGAAAAGGGCGGAGATTTTAGCCTTGTAGCCGATAACCTACGGACCACTCAAAAAAAGCTAGCTACAAGGGTTCTTTAACGTGCATGAAGCGTGGCATTTCTTCCAACACGTGGACTTGTGGACCTGAGTATACATCCCATCCGAAAGATGGGTTGTGTATTTATTAATCCCGCACAACCACGGAATGGGTCCTATTTGTATATCCCGGGACCCTCGGGGTCAGCCCCCGTTTAGGAGGGGTCACATCCCGGAAGCCGGAGATACTAGGTCCTTTCTATATCCCGGGGTTCCCGCGGGGTCCACTGTTAGGAAGACTCATACTCCAAGCTCAGAGGATGCTGCGGGCCTATTCATAAGCCGGGACCGCGCACGGCGGCCAAACGCATGTGAATCGTACCAAATCAGAAATATAAACTCCGTAGGATGGGGCTAGAGGAACGTCGCCGTAAAGAAAGGGGGAAATTAGTAATACTGAAATCAAAATCATCCCTCTTATCTTAAATTTTAGTTTTTGTTTTACCAGAGTCAACGATGATAGTTAGATCCAGAAAAGGACAATATTTGAAATCATTGTTTGCTTTATTAAGTGTAAGTTGTTGTGGGTAAATGATGTCGACATAATCTAAAAACTGGGGATATATCGTCAATATACATGCTGTTATCATTTAAAATAGAAATAAGTTGATCACCGTTTTGTATGGTTCCATTTTGTAGTTTTTTTCATAAAGTCACGTTCGTAACAGAAAAGAAAAAGATCTGCAATGAGAGGTGCACAATTTGTACCCATGGGAATTCCAATGACCTGTTGATAAACAATGTTGCAAAAACGAACAAAAATGTTGTCAAGCAAAGGATGCCAGGAGGAATGATTGTTGTAAGATATTAGAAAAGAATCCTTGCTTTTTGTTACAAATAAACTGCAGTCCAGAATATTTAAAAGACCAGTTGTCCCAATTTAATCGAATTATGTTTAAGTGTTGTATAAAGTGTAGAAAAATCATAACTGTCGATAGATGAAACTGGTTTTTGTGAAGCTTAGGAACCCAGTACATTGTAGGGAAGGTGTTATCTTTAGGTGGATCTTTGAGCATTTCTGTGTATCCTTGTAATGTTGTTTGGTGAGAGTTTGTTCATCACAATTTGTGCGTTTGAAAGTATTAGACTTTGCCAATTCGTTTTGTTGGACATCGATATAGTATTTCTTTCAAATGACAGCAACGTTGTTGGAAGCTTTGTCAACAAATACAAACACATGTGTTTGCCAAGATCTCTCAATTTAGACTGAATTTAGACTTAATTCTAAATGATCTCCGTTTATAATTAGAAAGCAAATTTGCCGATCTCAACAGTGCGTCATCGGAAATTCAGTTACTTAAGAATGAAATTACGATTAAAACCGGGTCGAAAGTTCAATGCTCTTCGCCTCATGGTGACTTCAAGATGAAGAACGACAATAAAAGCGTTGTTTCTTGGCTTGTTCACCATATATTTGTAGAGACTTTGCCTCATGTACATTTACTCCGTATCCTTTCATTTTTTATTATATTCAGATAAGTAACGGAGTCAAATACATTAAATTGATTGATTTATTTAATTAGAGTTTAACGTCAAGTGAGCAATATTTCAGCTATATCGGACCAGAACAAGTTTATCAATTCAACAAAATAAGTAAGAGAAGGAAGTAACGAAGGTTGAAGGGATAACCGGATTGCCATTGAAAAAGATGAAAAATGGGAAGGGGTGGGAAATTTAACCCTCTATACGGGTGACAGTGTTTCTGCTCTCTACAGAAAAATATGGATGGGGTCTTTATACTGCATGGAGCGTGGCGTGTCTCCACACAGTATGGCTACAATGGTTCGCGGCCAGGCTTTCCGTATTATGACCTGACTATCCCTTATAGACAGGGCACCCCCCCCCAAAATCCACAAGCTGGGGACGCGTTCAGCAGCTCTGTAGACTGAGTCCCTGAACAATTACACTGGAAAATAATTATAATTAAATTACAGTTAGTTTCCCAAAACCTCCAATTAGTTACAATTTCTGGGATATTGAAATGTAATTAATCAAATAATAATTACTTACAAATGTTAGTAATTAAATTACAAATAACATTCAATTTTTAATGCAGAACATAACATACAAAAAATGCACACGAATGGAATGAAAATTCAGATGAGTTTCAGTCACAATTCAAACATGAGTAACATTACATTTAATGCTCATTAAATGTTCAAATTTCTTGTCATCTAATCTAAACCTGTCGGGTTTAAATGTTTTGCCAGCTACACTAACAACTATTTCAACATTCGTAGATGTAGCAGGGATTACCAGTACTTGCTCACAAGTTTGCAGAAGGAGGGGAATTTAGAACAATTCGCATTCCAATGCAAGATTCTAACGACCAAGGGAACAATTGAACACTTGCACAAGATGCGATGAGTTTTAATGGAGATCCAATAGTAGTTGTAATAGTAAATATCAAACTTGGTATGCTTGTAGGAAGGATCGAACTATGAGTAATATCGCTAAGACCATCTTGAGGCATGGTCTGCTTTAAAATGCAATTTTATCTTACATGCTTCTACCATCCACAGAAAAATTGGCTTGTAGAGCCACAGAATTCAACTACTGCACAATAGCCGTCAGCTTACTGCAAGAAACAGCAGGAAACTTGGCAATTATACTTGTCTCAAATATAAAAATGGCGTTCAGAAAATTATCAACATCTAACACTTTTAAATACTTCTCATTTTACATGATTATAATTCAAAATATAACAGACAATTCGCCAATTAGTAGGTGGCTATTTGGTCAGTGCACAAGCTTGTTCATATTAACGGTCATGACACGGTGTGAAGTTTGTGAGTAAACTCTGTTTTAGTTTCTTAAAGGCCTATAAATAAGAATATTCTTGAGAAGACGCACTTGATGAGTGCATGCGGACATTTGTGTTATAACTTCAGAGATTGATAAACTTTTATTTCTTACAAAGAATTCCACCAGAAAGAAATATTTCATTTGCATCATCCAATGTTGGCATCAGATATTGCGGCATCCATCAAAAAAACTTTCTGAATGTGTATATATGTATTTGAAGGGAATTTAATTCGGGAAATTTAACTTTTTACTCCTATTCGTCTCACTCTATCCAGTCAAAGAATAACATCATATATACTAATGGGCAGTCTATGATTACTCCTGACCAAATTCAGTTGAGTCATTCTGAAATAAGTCTTGTAGCCAATGGTCCTAATTTCATTCCTAGAACTCCAATGGCAGACTCATTTACGAATCATACCAACATCAAAGCCTTCTTCCGTCACATACTTCATCATAGATAGATATGAAATGACAGTTTCACAAATAAAAACTGACATTTTCAGCTAGATTCACGTCTTCCCGGATTTGACATTACCGGTTTTGACTTTACCCTGGATTGACCCACTGACAGTGTGACGGGTGCTGTATACAGAGCAGGACATGCTCACCCTTCCGGAGCACCTGATGTCACTCTTGTTTATTGAGAGTTCACATTATTAGTGCTTTAGTTTTTTGTGTTGTATATGTAATGTTCGCGTGTTTTGTGGGCATGTGGTGTCTTTGGTCTTCCGTCTTCTGGTGTTCTTGCTTTTGCCTTGTCTCTGGACTTTGATTTGTGTAATCTTGTGCTTTGTTCCTTCGGTATTCTACTGCCGTTGTTCTGAATGCATTTATCAATCTGATGATGCAGCAACATTGCTACGATCTATTTTCTTCAAGAATAGGACAAAACATTCAAACTTCACCCCTCTAGCTTCTCGGTTTGTTATTGTTCATCAATTCATTACTAAAAAAACAAGTCAAATTCTCTTACAAAGGAAACCAATGAAAAAACATAACATCAGCCAACAAGAACAACAGGCTTTACGCAACCTCAAACCTAGAAATGACATTGCAATAAAACCAGCGGAAAAAAGCGGGCCGTGGTTGCCTGGGAAAAGACAAAAATGTAAGAGAAGGGATATCTCAATTGTCAGACGAGCGGTTTTAAAAGAAACTGCACGCTGAAAACACCAAAAAATAACAGCTTTATCCGATCCTTCATATCCAAGACACCTGAAATTCATATTCAGAGGAAAGTTGTTCAACAGCTATAGACCTCAAGAACATCTCGTTTTTATATGCTTCCAAAGATCATTAAGGTGTCTAGCCCGGGTAGAACCATTGCCTCCGCCTGTTCTATTCCGACGGAGAAATTTCTAGCTAGTTACATGAACTCTTCATGCCGACAGCATATCGCCATGGCAAAAGCTTGAAGGATCATTTGGTGTGTAACAAAGTCAGGTCCATCCAGACTAGGGACAAGTCACACTAGCATAGGGAAACGCCCCGTTGTGGTCGAAGGATCTGCCCAACGCGTCTTTTACTCACGGAAACGGAATTCGCCCAAAGCCTGATGGTTCCTTTAAAATCAGTTCACGTAATAGATGATTGATTGATTGGCACGTAATAGTGCAAAACAAAGAATGTGTCATAGCTGTCATAAAATATATGTTGGTGAGATTTGCTACAGACTAGGTAGTCGTTTTGCTAAGCGGCTTCGATCATTAACAACTAAAACAGACACTCCAGTCGGAAACCATTCCATATATTCGTAGAGACTTTGTCTCGTGTGCATTTACTCCATATCCTTCATTGTTTATTTTAGTGTTTAATGTACAATTTTAAGACTGGTATCTTCAATCTTTTATTCACTATTTTTTTTACTATTTCATCTATTTATAAGTACTAGTATTACAATACTTTGTATTATTTCTGTTATTTGTGTTTGTGCTTTGTATCTTTCTAACGTCATTGTTTTTTTGTGTCTAACGTCGTTGTTTTCTGTGTGTAACGTCATTATTTTCTGTGTTCTCGTTTTGGCCGTGTCTTTGGACTTCGATTTTTGTCAATTTCACTCCTTTGTTCCTTCGGTATTCTATTGCCGTTGTTTTGAACCTCTTGTTTTTGCTCTATATGGAGAGTGTAAAATTTAGTTTACCTGTGGTCGTCATTTGTATTTAGAGAGCGTAAATATTTATTTTACCCGTTGTGTTCATTCACCCAGCTTTTATAGGAGATTTATGTCGACTATCTAGGTCAATCCCCACCTTTACCTTTTGCTTTTTTTTATCTATTGAATTTATAATTATATGTTTGATTTAATATGTGCATATATTTTTTTTTACCTTTTTACACAGTTCGACCAGATATTTTACTCGTGTGTTTGTGTTCGAACGAACTGCTTTCTTCATTTATATATATATTTTATTATTATTAGAAAGCGTCGGTTACAATTAATTGACAGTAAACTAGACTTCCGTGTTTCGTTGAATTATTTTGCATTAAAGAATGATGTTATCACAATTCACATTAGTTGGAATTATAAATATCAAGAAGGATTTGTATAGTGAAATTGAGAAGGCTTTCCCAGATGCCAACTCGTATCAGATTAACTGAAGAGAAAAATGTTAAGTCAATTAAAGGAATTCTGTGGCACCCAATGATCCTGAGACGGTGCTTGTACATTCGACACAAATCCAGTTCTATGAGGCCTTACAAGATTCAGGTTTCATTACACTACCTAGTTCCAGGACATTGTTTGATTATTCTCATTAAAGCAAACATGACAATGGCTTTCTTCCTGGACAACTGAAAGGGAGGCAACAAAAAGAGATATGCACAGTAAAGACGATACATGGAGACATTATGTAGGTGTCTCGTTTGACGAAATAGAGGTAGACCTATTGTATAACAAGCATACAGGAAAAAATATTGGCTATTGCACTTCGGAAAAAGTAGGTAATCAGATACTTAACTTTGAAAAAAAAGTTTAAAAGACACAACAGATCCAGAGACTGCTGTTGCAAAATATATATTAGTATTCATGTTTAGAATTTTGATATCCTTTGATCGGCTTTGAGACCACAAGTATAAAGCAAAAATTCTCTATCCAATTACTGAAAGTCATTCGTATCATCGACACGGGAACATAAATGTTCTATCCCCGACCTGCAAACAGAAAATTCTTTAAACTCCATGGGCAAATAAAAATGCTTATACATTACACACAAAATCCTTATGAAGGAGGAAGAAAGGAAGCTATACTTGATTTCTGACGTGCCCCACATTCTAAAAAAACTAAAAAATGCTCTAACATACGAGCACCCGCAAAATGTGGAAAAATGGCAGAGACAATTCATGGATTCATCTGCTTAAAACTTTTTGAAGAACATTGTGAACATTCACATGATAATCCATGCCCTTAACCCAGCAGAAGCCACTTGGACATGACCCCATATAGATGCATGAAAGTAGCATGGCAGCGCATGTTTACCATAAAAGTAACGTGTTTGTAAATTCTACGAGAAATCAGAATTTTACATTAAAAGAAGTTTGAACTTCCCGCTATAACGTGTGCATCTAAAGAAGAAAAAAAAAGTATTGATTGATTGATTGATTGATGTTTCACGCAATCTTCAGCAATATTTCAGCTATATTGTTGCGAGAACTGTTAAATATAAAGAACAATTAAAATAAATATATAAAATGCCAATTTAAAACCATTATATCTTTATACAAGTAAAACATGTGTGTAAAATATAAAAAAAAAACATAATTCGAGAAATGTCAGTTTAACTTGCAAAAATTAGAACTTTAAGATAAATCCATTTAAATCTTGATTAATAAATTGATTGCTTTTAAAAATTGAACTATTTTGTTGCCAGCAACATTTGTAAATAGGTCTTTAAGACAATCAGTAGAATAAAAAGCACGCCTGGTATCGGCAACATCTACACATCAAGTGGGTTGTAAAAGGACAATTGCATGGAATACATTCAGGTCTGTCATCAATGTTGAGAATAAAACTATGTGTTGTTCTAATACGATATCGGGTCAACACTACCTTTTCTCTACGATTTTTATCACAGGAACCGACTTGTTTAACGACGTCTGACTGTATTCAATACAGTTTAAGCGGAAAACACAAATATAAAGACTGCCTCTAAAATTGATTGAGCCAACGAACATGTGGCCGACATTACTCTTGTTTTAAATGTATAAAGATATAATGGTTTTATATTGATATTTTATATATTTTTTATAGTTGTTCGATATATTTAACAGTTCTCGCAACAATATAGCTGAAATATTGCTGAAGTTCGCGTAAAACATTGATCAATCAATATATTTGTGTTTTAGAAGATGTTAGAACTTTGGAGGGAGATTTGGAAACAGATTGCGATGATTGTGTTAAATTTGATGTTTTTTTTAAATTTTGTTGGAGTGATGATTTTTTTCTCCCGGTTCAATTCTACGGGTAATGGCCTTGGAATTTGAGTGTCAATTGGCCAAGTATATCTTGTTTGGGTTACTGCATTCGACAAGGAGGTTTTAAAACTTTGTTTGCGTATGTGGATTTTGCCATTGAAGATGTGTTTGATGAGGAAATTTGTTGACGTGCGTCTTTGTACGATATTTTTTCTCCGTTTTAAGTGTCCTTGAAATAAAGTGGACAATCCTGTGAGGAGGCCTTATAAGCACCGCCACAGTGCATTACTACATTCGGTGCCCTGGTGTCCCTCTTCTCCACATTTGAAGCCTTTCAACTTGCCCCTACATTGTTTGGTGCAATGACCAAACTTTTGGCAAGTGAAACATCTAACAGGGTTTGGTAGGAATTTGTCCACTTTTATACCGAAGAGATACTGGAGGCACCGATGGATTGAACGTTAAGTTTGACTGGATTGCCTGATTTCTTTGAATGAATCGTTGGACCTCTGTGATGCCTTGTGTTGATAACTCGTCACAAATTTCCTCTTTAGTTAGTTCGGAGAGATACTGGCTTCTATTTGTTTGATTTATGTTTTACGGCAACTTCAGCAATATTGTGGCAAGAACTGTTAAGAAAATTGAACAATTATAATATATATATAAAATATAAATATAAAACCATTGTAGCTTTATACAAGTAAAACAAGATACAAAAAAATTATAGGAAAAATGTCAATTTAACTGTTTCAATATTAGATTGATTGATTGATTGGTGTTTTACGCCAACTTCAGCAATATTTCAGCTATATTGAGGCGAGAACTATTAAATATAGTGAACAATTTTAACAAATAAATATATAAAATATAAATATATAAAACCATTACAGCTCTATACAAGTAAAACAAGAGTGTACAATAAAAAAAACCCAGAATACGAGAAATGTAAGTTGAATTGTTATAATATTAGAACTTTTAAGATAAATCCATTTAAATCTTATGAAATAAATTGATTGCTTTCAAAACTGAACGATTTTGTCGTCAGCGACATTTGTACATTCGTTAAGACAACCAGAAGAATAAAAATCACGCCTGTTATCGGCAACATCTACACAGTCAATTAAAACATGCTGAATTGTATAAGGACAATTGCATGGAATACATTCAGGTCAGTCATCACTATTGAGGATAAATTATTGAACGCTTTTAAGATGTTTTATAGAAGAAATGAACATTTTTAAAATATCTTAATATGGTGTTACTCGCAACAAGCTTATTACTATGGGCATTTCGAAAACTGATGAAAAGAATCCAACAAACTGGGACGTAACTTACATTCGTTACGTAATAGGGGATATTGACAGGATATTCTTCATGATTCCGTTATTTTGGCTTTTGGATCCAATGACCTGAAGATTTTACAGGTATACTGGCCTCTCACTGATACTGTCGATGTCTACTGAAATCCATGATGATTCTTCACTAAACCCTTCGGGAAGTTTTGAATTTGATTTTTCTTCCTTAGTGCGCCAGTGTTTTACCAGCAGACTAGGCTCCTTGAGCTAGCCGGCAGTTTAGCGGCGAGCACTCCTTGACCAATCATTCTAAATTACGTTTATCTTAATCTTTCCTTCTCAAGATTTTGATCTTGCGAGTTAGTATTCTACCTGCATAGGGTTTTATGTGTATGTTTATTATACTATATGGAAACAGGATAGAGAAAGTAGAGGTTTCGGTACCCATAAACTAGTTTAATCCTACCGATGGTTCTTGCTGGTGCCGGTACCAAGTCCGGTTATCCCGAGTTCCTATCGTTGTCTACGTTTGTCTTTTGTCTTTTTATTGTTTTTCTAGTGCAGTTCTCTGGTAGATTGTAGCATGTGATTGTAATTTTCGACCACTGTGAGTGTACCCTATTATTTTTGCTTTATTACAAATTTCATTCGTGTCGTAACTTATTGATCTTTACAATAACATGATTTTAAGTTTGTACATGTATATCAATGGGCGATGCAATTTCTGTTTGTTAGTACATGGCATTTAATATTCGTTTAGACATGTAAGGTAGTTAGTTTGGGATAACCAACGAGGACGTTCAGTCGGATTTCCGAGGCAAACTTTTTATACGTTATATATTTTAATATTGGAAACCGAACGATTGGCTGTTTATTCTTGGCAATATTGTACTTTTGGATTGAATTATTTAACTTAAAATTTGTGTCTTTGTACTTTGAATATTTGTTTTTTATTCAACAATTACATTTTGGAACATTCTGCTCGTCTTTCTTATTTCCAGCTGTGAATTCATTGTCGTACAGAGTTCATTCAAAGCTATGTTGCATCATACAATAATTTTCTGGTATTTCGAGTGACCTAACTTTTATTCATTCAAGCTAATTATGTTGATATTATTTTAAGACATTACTTTATTTTTCTTAATCATTCTATTTATACGCAAATTTCTTTTCTGATAAATTTGTGGAGTACTAAATCGATCCCAATGGTTACCTCTCGTAAGCCACTCATCAGAGACAGGCCATCGAGTTCAATGTACGTGGTTTCGGGCGCCTTCAGACACAGTGCTGCGTATATAAGAGGACAGGCTCGCTACAGGACCATTTCGCCGTGGCAATTGCGCAGTTTAACTAAAAATGTGAAAGATGAACTGGCTCGGGCGGAAAGACGTAATTCCAACACATGTAGATAACAGTAATGAACAATTACAACAACAAATCACTAATTCGACCCCCAGAGCTACAAAATGCAATACTACAGTGAATTTTGGAAAAAAACACGGTTACAAATTAACTGCATGAATGTACGACAAAATATAGACAGATTGAAAAACTTCAGAAAAAACTTTCTAGATTGGCAAATGAAAAAAACGAGTATATGTCAACATTGTAAACAACTGGAGTTACAAGTGCAAGAACTAAGTGATATTCTTAATCCTCATGAACATTCGACCAGAAGAAATTATCATTATCGACGCAGACATTTCCAAGGACGGGTCTAAATTGTGTTGGCATATTCATTTTTGTTTTACATTGCTGTTAGTGATACATCAAAATTTTACAAAACTCGGGGCGATTTTTAGAGGGAGTGTACAATAATTTTCTAGTGTTTTGAGTAACCTTACATTTATTGATTCCAGCTAATTAGTTTGATATTATTTTAAGACTTTATTTTTCTACATCATTTTATTTATACGCAAAATTTACGCCGTTTAAACGACTTGCAATTTGATGGGAAAATATGCTATGCTGAACGGGGAGACAAAAATGTTAATAGGCCAAAAATTAAATAAAAAATTAATAAAGATAAAATAACAAAGTTGCATTCTTTTTGTTCAAAGTGTATCTAAGCAGGGAATGATACAAAACTTTCAATTTTTCTTTATTTTTTTCTTCTTAAACAATAATTTTGTTTTATCTATTTAAAAATATTTGCCAATATATTTTATTTCATTTTAAACAACACTTAGGTATTATGTGATAAGCATTTTTTTTTAATATTCATTATTTCACATATTTAAAAGTTATTTTATAAAAATTTTCAGTATATTAAATGTTGCCAGATGTGAAAAAGTCGATGTGAAACTTCCTGTGAACATATAAGATTTCACATTTTATTAATTTTCAGGTAATTGTGCATATCATAAAGCAATTCACACGTAGGTCATATAATTAACATAGTCATGATAATACAACACGGATATCTCTCAAGAAACAAAAATCTTGACATATTTATGTTGGCTGACACACGATAACCCTTAAATTTTAGAAGTCAAAGTTTGAATCTTTGTTTGTTTTTTACTGTATTCTAGGCAGCACTCAGGCTCTTTTGACTAATTGTAATTTTTGTGTATAGAAGTGAAATTCCCTTATATCTAGCCCTTACTAGTATATGCTAATAGCACGGCAATGTACATTTTGTACATGTAAAATTATGAATTTCACGGTCCTTGATATTTGAGAACCAGTAACTATTGACTCCTTTGGAATACACAATACCGTTAGTATGGAGTACATTCATTTCAGCCAAGAATTCTTCCACATCTCATTGAAAGTTTTTTCAAAATATATTTTAAGGAAATAGAGGAAAATGGTTTTTATTGGCTAAAAAATCTTATGCAGATAGCTAAATGGATACTACCAGTCACTTTGGTAAAGGTAAACTACAGTAAGTTTTTTTTTATTTTATATTATTTGGGGAGAGTGAAAAAGTTGGGGGAGACGGAGCCTTGAATTTGACATTGTAAAAATTAACAGCAACTGTCTTGATATTTCATTAATTTTTAAAACACCCAGTTTGCCTAGAACTGTTTTCGGTATTTATTTCGCTTCGAATGTTCTGCATTTATTCCATTTTAAAATTGTATAAAGTATTGCCAGTCACATGAGCTAAAAGGGTAAAATGTTAACTCCACAGAGATAATTTATGTCGGATTTGACAACTTATTTCCAAGACGAAATTGTCTATTTGTACCAGTTTTGCCTTTTTCGTATAAACTTAACCCTATGTCCCAGCTAGGAGATCGCATTTTTGACAATTATATCTTTGTCGCGCTTTTTAATTTTTATTCTAAACGTGACGGATCGTACAGCAATTCAAGTAGTGTTTACATTAGCAACTGATGATATACACTCCGGAAGTAATACAAATTGATAAACGTTATAATCGCTAAGGGAGATAACAACACTTATTAAACTGGCCTATAATGATAAACTTAATCCACAATTCATATCGGATGTTTAATTTACATGTTTACAAGTACCCGAGAGCAATTTTGGACACGTGCATCCAAATGTCAAATTTCGGTCACATATTTATTATGCAAATTTTATTTAATAATTACACGTAATACAATTTCTATTTGGCTATTTAAACGAATGTAAATTGTTAATCGGGGACTTCTTTCGGAACCTTCCAAAGTTAGTACACGTAAAATTCTGTTTGGATTTTCCGACAAGAATCTTTATCTTTTTGAACTAATATATTGTACAGCTGTTACATTGTTTGGAATTAATTGCTGTTGCAAACTTGGAGAAGCCGACAACCGAGAAAAAAGTAAAAGACACGGAGAAAACACAGATTGTAAAATTTAATGATAAAATGTGATTATTTGGAGAAAAAAACACCAGAAATTACCGAAAATCACATAAAACCGAGACGCCTTTATTCCACGGTTATACGTGGTGGTTACAGTAGCTGATCCCGTACCTAGTTCTACCGCGATTTAAATTCCCCAACAGAATATCGAATCATGGAGTGCAGATTTTTACGATGCCAGTCGTAAGAATATGGAATGCCATATCTGTCAGGACATTTATATTATCAATTCGTAAAATAGGTTATACCAATTGTGCGGCAAGACTGTAAATTCAAAATTTCATTTTAATATATGTGCTGCCAGAATTATGTTTTTTTTTTGGCTTTAAATGTAGACATTTTTGACATTACGCTATGATTCATAGTTTACACAGACAAACATCGCTAATGAAAATTGCGCCGTGATGCCCAACGATAAAAAAATAGTTAAAGGAAAAAAGTGTATATTTCCCTGTGCCGAATTTAATAATATGGAATTCTACACAGAAAGGAGGAAGTGAAAACACTTCTAAAAGACGCAAAATGGGAGGATGTGGAAAAATCAAAAGAGTGAAACTAATGATAAAGTATAAATATTAGGAGAAAAAAAGCGACGAATGGCCATAATATACTAAAACCGTGTCATGATAACAGAATCAAGAAGAGGTGCACGCACGATAAAAAGAAAACTGATTATCTAGAAACGGAAATTACAGAGAATATACTTCACATGGAGGTACACGTTTGTAAACCGAACATAGATTAAAAAGAAAAGTATGAAATGGAAATAATGGCATTAAAAGATTGATTGATTGATTGAATATTGTTTAACGTCTACTCAGCAATATTTCAGCTATATCAAGACGAGAACAAGTTTGTTGATAAATAATCACTTTGGGGTATGGAAATGGCCATGGGACGGGAAATTCTTACTGCCACTGGAAAAGTAGGGTGAAATCGTCAAGGGCGGGGAATTTAGCCTTGTAGCCGATCACCTACGGACCACCCCAAAAGGAGCTTGCTACAAGGGTTCTTTAACGTGCAGGAAGCGTGGCATTTCTTCCAACACGTGGACCTGAGTTTACATCCCATCCGAAAGATGGGTTGTGTATTTATTAATCCCGCACAACCACGGAATGGGTCCTATTTCTATATCCCGGGACCCTCGGGGTCAGCCTCCGTTTAGGAGGGGTCACACCCCGCAAGCCGGAGATACTGGGTCCTATTTCTATATCCCGGGGTTCCCTCGGGGTCCTCTGTTAGGATGGCTCATACTCCAAGCTCAGAGGATGCTGCGGGCCTATTCTTCAGCCGGGACCGCGCACGGCGGGGCATTAAAAGAGAAAATTGAAGACCACTTTAATGAAAGAATGCGAGACCAAAGATGTAAAGCAATAGATTTACAATATAAATTAGATTTAGAAAAGGAAGAAATGCACACAACTATTGCCTCCTCCACTGAACGAAGGTGAAACGAAAAGATCACAGAGTGCTAGTGAGGCAACAATTAAAACTATCAGCGAGACAACCATTAAAACAATCACAGCATCAATAACCGAACAACACAAATAGAAACAACGTCAGCTTTGGTTGGTACGCCAGCTACTGGATCGTTTCCAACAACTTTCGTTGGAAAGCTGTAACACAGTCAATGTAGTCATTGAACTACAAATTACCAGTAAAGGATGAGACAAATATTTTAATTAACTTTGAAGTAATTCCAACTGAACTTTCGAAACCATAATTATCTGGACCTTATTTATATTTAAATTATTATTTCAATTAAATTCTCATCATCAATTAAGAAACAGATGTTGTCCAGACGAACTGTCGCCAATTTTAACATTAATTCTAATTGTGTATAATTTAGGGGGGTAACGTGGACAATAATGATATTTAATTGGTTTGTTATATAAAGTAAGATGTGAGAGACTCACATCAGAACCTCAGATAGAAGACTAGATGAACTGAGATAGTTGGGGCTTTGAGACGCTGTAATACTTTGCTGTTCCAATAAATACTTGTTTTTGCACGAGTGGCTCTGACTGCTGCCGCCTGAGTAATCCAAGCCAAGGGGTGACACGTAGTTATTGGTGCCGAGTGACCAGGATCCAGAACGAACCCACTGTGAACGGTAAGACATTTTTGTTTTCTTAACCATAATATGGCCACTCCTGAACAAATTCAATTACTGTTGGAACAGCAAAGACAGTTTGCTGAAACAACAAACCAGGCTTTAGGGCTTAAATTTGAAAGAATAAATGGTCAACTAACAGGGCTAACATCTGCTGTATATACACAAAGTGTTTCACAAATTGTACCTTCTTTTCACGGGGAGCCAACTAAATTCAAAGACTGGGTCAAAGCAGTAGAAAAGTATGCTTCTTTGACACAGCTTGGGAATAACGGTATTCCAAGAATTGCTTATCAATCTTGCTCAGGTCTAGTAGGGGACTTTATACGTCGATACCTCAATGATAAGGAAAGGGCCCGTGAAGATCCAAGTTGGGAGGAATTAAGACCACTTTTGAATACACGGTTTGCCGAAATAAATGATCAACATCAAGCTTTTGCTGTCTTAAGAAAAACAAAACAAAAACACAATGAAAGTGTGCAACTTTTCGCGGAAAGATTATTAAATGTTGCTGAGGATGCATATCCTCAAGGGGGGATCGTCCTGTTGTTGAACAACAAATGATTAACGTTTTTCTCGACGGTCTTTATTTTGATTACTTGAAAATGAAGGTATTAAGGGAAGATCCGAGAACGTTTGAGGATGCAGTGCAAATAGCAATGCGCGAGCAAAGTATTCGGAAACGATTTGCCCTAAGGCAAGATGATGAACCGCGAGCTAATAAAGGAAAAACTTCCATTAATGTACCAATAAGGAAAGAAACTCCAATGGAAATAGATCACTTCCGTCCTAAGAGATGTCATAAATGTAATAAACTTGGTCATTGGGCACGGGACTGTCGGGTCAAGGTTATAAATGAAGTTTCTAAACAACCCAGTCAAGGTTTTGATGGACCAAGATATGCAAAAAATGATAGGGTTTGCTGGAATTGTGGCCACCCAGGGCACTTTAGTAGAAATTGTCCAAATCGACATAGCAGAAAATACAATCAGGGAAACTAGGTAACTCAACGCTGGAGAGAGAAAACAAAATAATGTAACCACTTTTACAATATCTTTGGCGGGTAATCCAAATTCATGCATAGTTAAAATTGGGAAATCAAGAATTAGATCACTTGTGGACACGGGAGCAGACACTTCCTTACTTCACAAGAAAATTTGGCAAAATATTAAGATAAACCTAAATTGTTTCGTGAAAAGCCGTGTATAAAATATGTGAGCGGTGATTCACTAAAAATTGAAGGTTGTGCCCACATTACTTTTAAAATAGGAAATGATCTATTAACTCATAAATTTTATATTGTTGATGACATTAATAGAAACATGATATTAGGTCGTGACTGGTTAAAACAAAATGGTGTTCGTTTATATTTTGATCTTGGCTATTTGAGAATAGGGAAAAATTATGTTAGGCTAGAAGAAGATATACATATATCTTCATTGTTAAGAACATGTCAGAAAACTAAATTAAAAACTCAATCTGTAACTGTTTGTTCAGCAAAACTGAATGAAGGGTTCCATTTAACAAATTCAGAAACAATTGATTGATTGATTGATTGAATATTGTTTAACGTCTACTCAGCAATATTTCAGCTATATCAAGACGAGAACAAGTTTGTTAATAAAAAATCACTTTTGGGTATGGAAAGGGCCATGGGACGGGAAAAGTAGGGTGAAATCGTCAAGGGCGGGGAATTTAGCCTTGTAGCCGATCACCTACGGACCACCCCAAAAAGAGCTTGCTACAAGGGTTCTTTAACGTGCAGGAAGCGTGGCATTTCTTCCAACACGTGGACCTGAGTTTACATCCCATCCGAAAGATGGGTTGTGTATTTATTAATCCCGCACAGCCACGGAATGGGTCCTATTTCTATATCCCGGGACCCTCGGGGTCAGTCTCCGTTTAGGAGGGGTCATACCCCGCAAGCCGGAGATACTAGGTCCTATTTCTATATCCCGGGGTTCCCTCGGGGTCCAGAAACAATTGAAATCTCCCCAATAGAAAACAATTATTAAAGAGATGAACCTGGACTTGAACTACTTGGGACTGTAGCACAGGTAGGTAATTCAAGAAAAGTCTCTGTAGCTTGATCAATCAAACAAATAAACACTTGAAATTCAAAAGAGGCGCAGTTATTGGAAAAGGTGAGTGTGTAAAGACAGAAAATATTTCAGCATTGACAAAAGAAAGATGTAGTAAGGAATATGAAAACGATGTCCTTAATGACCTCCACGTCCCAGAAAAACATAGAAATTTAATGACAAAATTAGTTAAAGAAAATATTGACTTATTTGCTCAAAAAGACACTGTATTAGGACATACAGATACTGTAAAAATGACTATTTCAACGGGAGACCATCCACCTATTAAGAACAGGCCATATCGTATACCTTTAAATAAACGTGAAACAGTTGAAAAGGGACTAAAAGAAATGTTAGATGCTGGGATCATTGAAAGGTCAAGGTCACCATGGGCTTTCCCATTAGTAGTAGTAGATAAAAAGGATGGTACAAAAAGAATGTGTGTGGACTTTAGGTCTCTGAATAAAATCTTGAAACCCATCTCATATCCTTTGCCTTTAATTGATGATATTTTATCCTTATTAGGAGGTCTAAATGGTTCAGTACAATAGATTTAAAAAGCGGTTATCATCAGGTGTTGCTTGATGAAAACAGTAAAGAAAAGACTGCATTTACATGTCACAAAGGGTTATTCCAATTTAACGTAATGCCCTTTGGAATTTCAACTGCACCAAGTTTGTTTCAAGAATTAGCAAATATAGTCTTGGAAGACTGTGAAAATTTTGCAACTGCCTATTTAGATGATATCATTTTCTCTAAAGATGAAAAGGAACATATAAGTCATATTCAGGAAGTTTTTGGAAGACTGCGCAAGCATGGTCTGAAAATGAAAATGAAAAAGTGCAATTTCTTTCAACAAGAAACGGAATATCTTGGCTTTGTAATTAATAGTGAGGGGGTAAAACCTGATCTTAAAAAGGTAGAGGCAATTCGTACTTTACCGACTCCTAAAAATGTCAAAGAAGTTAGATCTTTTATGGGAATGTGCTCCTTCTACAGAAGACTAATTCCAAACTTTTCTAAAATTGCTGAACCACTAATTTTTCTCACAAGAAAATATGCAAAATTTACATGGAGTGATTCATGCGTAAAAGCTTTCCCGTATCTTAAGGATAGTCTTACCGTAGTACCCTTACTAGCCTATCCTAACCCCAATGAACCTTATATTTTATACACTGACGCAAGCGATACCTGTATCGGTGCATGCCTTACTCAAAAGGTGAAGGATGACAATTTTCAAATCAATGGAAAACAAATTGAGAAGCCTATTTATTTCTTGTCCCATAAGTTAAGTCCTACTCAGGTAAAATGGTCTGTGATTGAGAAAGAAGCATATGCCATCCATTACGTCCTGCAAAAGCTTGACCATTATCTGCATAATGCAGAATTTGTTATAAGAACAGACCATAAGCCACTTCAGTATGTCTTAAATTCTTCAATTCAAAATAAGAAGATACAACTTTGGACTCTCGGGATTAGTGGATATAACTGCAAAATTGAATATATTGCAGGAACTGCCAATTCATGTGCAGACCTTTTGTCCCGAGTACCCACTTCTGGCATTGAAGAAACAAATAAGCCAGATATAAAGTTATCAAATGAGCACAAAATTGACTTTGATGATAGAGCTTTTGAAATAAGTACATTGAATTCAAGTAAATTTGTTCCAAGAAGGTTTGCTAGTTATAGTCTGGATGAGCAAGATGACTGTGATATAGTCAAGCCAGAACTAGACCTTCCTGGTGAATTCTATATGCAAGACGAACAAGAAGAAGACGATACTATAATGAATCTTAAGAAAAGACTACAAACAGGAACGGCTACCAAGACTGAACAAAATAGACATATGATTATTGACGGACTTGTCTATTACCTTTCAAATGCAGACAACAATCCATCCTTAAGAATCTATGTACCTGCCAGAATTTAACAACTGGTAATAAAACAATACCATGATCACTTAGGTCATATGGCTCTTGACAAAACATATGACACAATGAGAGGTAAATATATTTTCCCAATGTGTACAAGGAACTTTATGCATATATCGACCAATGTGTAACATCTCAGAAAAGAAGTTATAAAACATCTAGGCCACCACTTCAAGAAACAGACATTCCTCCATATCCTTTTGCCAAAATTGGACTTGATTTGTCTGGTCCATATCCTAAAACAATGTCTGGAAATAAATATATTGTGACATTCATTGATTTATACTTGGTTCCCTGAAGCTTATGCCGTGCCTGACAAGTCGGCAGATTTTAATAGAACACATATTCCCCCGCTACGGCTCAGTGCTTCAAATTTTGACAGATAATGGAAGCGAATTTATTAATGAATCTGTTAGGGAAACATTGGAAGCACTTAATATTCACCATGTTACCACTTCCTATTATAGTCCCCAGGGAAATGGCAAAGTTGAAAGACTTCATAAGACTATGCATGACATAATCTCCAAAAGAATCAGGGAAGATGTAACTAGTTGGGATCTTTATCTTAATCAAATGCTTGCTGCCATTCGCTTCCATGTTAATGACTCCACTAAATTTTCCCTTTCTTCCTTCTTTACAATAGAGACCCTTTTTTACCCATAGATTCAATTTTAAAACCCAGGAGAAAATACAATGGAGAACAATTCCACAAAATTGCTCTTGAACAACAGCATAAAACTTTTACAACAGTTTATAAAAATCTGAAACAAGCCCATAAAAGGCAAACTAAATATGCTGATAAAAATAGTCATGAAGTTACATTAGAGGTAGGTGACCCTGTTTATCTCAAAAATCAAAGAAGGAATTCTAAGTTAGATAATAAATGGGCACCATATTATCGTGTCATAGAGAAAACATCTCCAGTGAGTTTTAGAATTAAAAACCAACTTACGGGCAAAACCACTAAGGCTCATGCAAGGCATCTTAGACAAGCCAATATTGACAATTGGGAAATACCCAAGGATAAGGTAGGTAGACCTTTAAGAAAATCAGTATATGTAGCACCAGAATCACCTGACGAAGATTCATTATCTGATGAATGGTCATCAGAAAATAACTGTCCCAAGGAAAAATTAATCAAATGGGAAGGGAAGGAAAGGGAAGATTGGTCATCTGAAGATGACATTCCCTTCATGGAACTCAAGAAAAGAAAATCAGATAATAAAAGACAAATAATATCGGACATTTCCGACAGTGAACTCTCCACTGATGGCAGTGTAAATGCCATTTTAGATAAAAACAGTACACAGGAAAAATCGAAACATTCTAAACTGAATGTACTGCTTGCAAAGGCAGTGCTGGCTGCCTGCGATATTTAATTTCAAATAATTGTGTCTTTCAGATGAGCAGCAGCGATATCATTAATATCTTGGACACCCCTGACCCCGATTTAAAGGGACCCCCAAAAGTATATGTTGTTATTGGTGAATCTGCCATAAAAGCCCCAGATATTTTATATCAGAATTCTCAAGTTCTAAAAAACAAACGGAAAAATAAAGGAAATTTAATAATAATGGATTATTTGTGTACAGAAAAGGAAATAATTGAAATTTTTTATTCTATATCCAAGAATAAATTTATTCAAAAGTCTTCATATGTTAACGTTGTAAAATTATGTCATCGACTTGATGTTACCGAAGAATGCCTTAAACAGATAATACCACTTCAAGAAATAAGTCCCCAAAATTTGTGTGACTTTACACATGTTTTATTTATGTTGACAAAAACGAAATATTCACATTTAGTGAGCAAGCTGTTCCGCCGCAATGGTTATGAATTTAAAGAAGCTTATGCCCAAAACTACCAAGTTTTTAAACGGGTCTTGCTTTATGGCGCCTAGAAGCCAAGTTACGATTACATGTAAATTGATTAAAAAGAAAAATGTAAATCAATTAATCATAATAATTATCCATCTAGATAGATCGACAGGAGTAAGAAGTTCTTTTCCCCTCATGTCCCTACTCCAGTCAGCATCTTCTTGTTTGTAATTCAGCTGTAAAAATAAAAATAATTTATATAAGTTAATTCCAATTATCCATTTTTTTAGGAATGGAAGGTAAAATATTTCTTTTGTTTCTCTTGGCGAGTTCCTCTTTAGGAACATCTTTATAAGGGAGAATGTTGTTTTCAAAAAAATAAAAGATATCACCACTACCCGTTCAAGATGGTTAGTAGCGTTTGAAATCGATCTAACTCCTTATCAAACCTTGATTGTCAATTTAAATGATCATCTAACGGAAACAGCTACAAGTGTTTCCAAGGAACTTCTCCTGTATTGGCAACAAGAACGAAAAGATCCTGGAAGATATCTGAGATATGAAAATACAATTAGCATATTAAAACAAGAATTAGACAATTTAAATCAAACCCAAACTTTTCTGTTAAACGAATTAGAAGACATTAAATCTCTTCATGTGTCGAATCAGAATGATAGAAATAAACGGTCTTTAATTCCTATTGTCGGTAAAGCATTGTCATTTCTTTTTGGTACATAAGTGAAGCGGATGTAGAGTCGATACGACAAAATATAGTTACTTTGGCAGAAAATCAAAAACACATAACCCATGTACTTTCAGAAAGTCTTTCAGTCATGAAACTTTCTCAGGGGCAAATAAAGGAAAATAGGAAAAGTATAAATCAACTTATTGATAATTTAAATGAAATAAAGAATTTTAGTTTGGAACTTTCTCAAGATGTTCAAGATCTTGATAAGTATGCTAAATTTGACCGCTCTTTTAGTGACTTACACGAATTAATTGGCATAGCAAGAGATTATTTGCAGCACCCCAAGCTTCAACTTAATATGCTATCTTTGGGACATTTGTCGCCTGCAGTTATTAGGCCAACAGATCTTAGAAATTTGTTATTGGATGTGCAGTCAAAATTGACAAATCAATTTAAACTTCCTTTCGAACCTAAGAGTGAACTCTGGCATCTTTATAAAACATTAACTTGCACAACATTAATAAATGAGGAAAAATTGATTGTAGTTGTATCAATTCCATTATTAGATACACTTGTTCAGTTTGAAATGTATACTGTTTATAACATAGCAATAAACAATATGAATAAGAACTTATCAAGAGAAGCAAATCTGTTGGCTCAATATAGTCTTGAAACAAATGACCTTGCTGTAAACAAAATAAAGACCAAATATATTATTTTAAGTCAAGAAGACATTAGAACATGTTCCCAGGGAAGTAAAAACTTCTGTGAAATCAAAAGCCCAATTTATTCAATTGAATCAAGTAATTTATGTATAATAAAGCTATTTATGGGAGACTTAATAGATGCCCATAAAGTGTGTCGAATAACTATAAATACACATATAATTTTACCTAGTGCGCAATATTTATCTGATGGAACGTGGGTAATTGCAACTTTAAAGTCAATTCGTTTTAATATTGTTTGTGATAAATCCAAAAATAAATTACCAGACAATAATAGTTCAATAGTAATTAACCCACCAATTGGTGTAATGACATTAAAAATGACTTGTTCAGCGTTCGGGGGTCACATGCAGTTAACACCATATTATCATCAAGAAAGTACTTTATAAACATAATGCCCTTGGATGAAGGTGTTAGGGTAGATTAACACACGAGGTAAAATTATCACCCGAGACAACGTCGAGGGTGGTAATTTTTCACCGAGTGTGTTAATCGAACTAACACCTTCATCCAAGGGCATTATGATTTTTATTATACTGAATGCTTAATGTATACAATAAGTCCTCGATGTACGTTAGTTTGAAAATAATAATAATAATATGTTTTATTTATGCAACATTAAAAACACATAAACAAATAGTCAGTACTGTTTTACTATTGTATCGAACTGTGGCAAAATCGCTTTTAACTGCAATTAGATTTGTGAAAAGGTCCCTTTTCATATTATTAAGTCACTTTTATTTTACTAATGAATACATTTATAACTAAAAACAGCTTTAATTATTGTAGTCAACAACAAAAGTGACGAGAAAATAAGAATCTGTTTACATCGATGACGTCATCGATCGGAGCGGGTGTTAATTTCGACATTAACACATGTTGCTAATGATTAACACATGTTGCTAAGGATGGGCGTGGCTAATGAGACGTTACTGAAAATTAACAAATGCCGGTTATCCAATGAAATAACCGGATAATGAAAGATATTTGCATGAAGTATAATAAATGAAATTAATAAATATATGAATGATTTTTTAGATAATTATCACTTTATAAGCTCTTAATTATGGGCACCTGTTTACAAGAAATTTCCAAATCTTGATGATATGAGGTTACCTGCAAAGCTTAAACAAATAAAAGAAATCCCAATGGATACCTTTATTGAAGAATTAAGTAAGGTTAACACGCAGATGAAGCCTATGTTAGTAAGATCAATTTCATCAATTATTAGTGGAATATCTTTAATAATTATAATTTTAATCATTATCTTTGCTTGCTGTCGCAAGCGCATCTTTGGTTGTTTTCAAATTCTAAGATTTAAGTTTCGAAAAGGGGTGGCCAAGAGTGGTAAAAGAGAATATGAAGCGACCCTGCCTGGATCATTGGGACGTATGGTTGAGGCTGTTGAGATGGTGCCGGTGAGACCCGGGGATGATGGAAACATCTACAGAGATGAGCGTCCAGCTGCCTCTGCGCCATTGGAAGAAGCTAGCCAACCAACCCAGTTTACCGTTAAAGAATTGTATCCAAGAATAACTAGTGTCCAGACGTAAAAATAATGTATTGATTTGCAGATTTTAGACAAACTGTATATAAACTGTGTATCATAGTATAATGTGACATTGTCGTTAATATATAAACCTATAGTTTCCAGTGACGTTTCCGTAAAGTATATACATATAGTTTCCAGTGATTGCCGGTTGTGTGTACTATATATTTTCTTTATATGAAGATCCAGTGTTAGATGTCCGATGTGTGCAATGAACAGAACTATAACCGAAATTGAAGAATTGTTTGACTCTTTTAGCATTGCAATGAACCGAAGTACTATATTCGAAAAACTATTGGAATTTTATTTGGAACTGTGTAACTATCAATATTATTTATAAACATTCCTTGCTTCAGCAATTGTTTCAATGACTGTGTTTATAGACTAATTGATGGAATAGTGCGAACAAGCTATCAGTTGATATCTTTTTAAAAGATGGTGGACGTGTGTTACACAGTCATTGTCCGAACTACAAATTACCAGTAAAGGATGAGACAAATATTTTAATTAACTTTGAAGTAATTCCTACTGAACTTTCGAAACCATAATTATCTGGACCTTATTTATATTTAAATTATTATTTCAATTAATTTCTCATCATCAATTAAGAAACAGATGTTGTCCAGACGAACTGTCGCCAATTTTAACATTAATTCTAATTGTGTATAATTTAGGGGGGTAACGTGGACAATAATGATATTTAATTGGTTTGTTATATAAAGAACCTCAGATAGAAGACTAGATGAACTGAGATAGTTGGGGTTTTGAGAAGCTGTAATACTTTGCTGTTCCAATAAATACTTGTTTTTGCACGAGTGGTTCTGACTGCTGCCGCCTGAGTAATCCAACCCAAGGGGTGACAAAGCACCGTTAGAACCATTCTGATGGTTAATTTGAAAATTCAGCTGAAGTCTTTTTTTTATCATCAAAGGGCTTTTATATATGATTGGAAACTGTCAAAACCCAAAATTTGAAATAAAAATCGATCAAGGAAGATCTGAAATCTAATATTGTTTCAGCACTGCTACAATGTTTCGGAATTTTCTATCTGAATGTGACTGGTCCCTATTGGAACCTTATTTCATGCGTTAAAGTGTCTTATCTCGAACTGTACCCCCATATTACAGAGTTGAAAAGTTTTCTTGAAAATTGTAAAGATCATACTGCATCTCTTTTGATTCAAAGTGACTTCAAATTCAGATGGTCGAACATTATGAACTTTTTCTTGCCGTCTTATAAAATTCTAGTTTCTTGATTTTCGGGTTATTGGATGTGGTTTGTTTCCATTGATTTATTCACTCTAACTTTTTTGGAGCCATGTAGGGCTTGCTATATGGTGCGAGGTTCCTCAATGTGTTGAAGACCCTTTATTTTGGGTCGTTTTTACATGGAGATGGGATGTTGTCTCCTTGACATTTACCCCATTTCCTTTCTTTTACATGTTTATGCATCTATTCTGTTCGAAATGAAGAAACACAGTTTTTATTATTTGATTTTATCAAACTTGAAGCCTCCTCAATGATCAAATGTATTGATAAAAAACTCATTGGCTTTCTTCCTGAGGTTAAGATTTTAGGAGCAGACAGAGAAAATAATTTGTATCGTATATGATTCAGACATGTGACCAACTTGGCCTGTGAACATCATTTTGGTGATCTTGACATTAGTCAGAGGCGACAGCAGAATGCCAGTATGCACCATCATTCTTTCGTTCAACTGCTTAGGCGCAACCGAAACACGAGTCGGCTCAATTATGTGAATAGCGATGACAGGAGAAGAGTTAAATATTAAAAAAAGCACGGCCAGAAGGTCGGACACNGAACGCTGTTATATCTGAAATTCAAAATGAAAGTTGCAAGACACTAAAAAGAAACAAACACACTATGAAGCGAAATCAAAATGAAAACAATTATATCATGGAAAGTCAAAATCATCGAAAAAGTATAATTGTAGACAGATTGCTGTCCAGTGGTGAGCAATGTGCAGTGCATTGGTGCCAAATGCACATTAACAGCAACATCTGTTGAATATGTCCGTTTATGCCGGCAGCAGGAGCACCAATTTCATCGAACTTTAACATGTCAGACGCAGTTGAAACCAATCCGGAGCAGTTGAAGAAGACAGTTTTCCTGCAAGCAGAATAGTATCTGCCACGATCCTACAGATGAAACATCTTGAAGATTAGAGCGTCGAAGATTTTCTTAGTGCGAATGGAGACAAGGGTACGTGATAATATCATTCCAGACAACATCTTGGTAGAAATTCTGATAAAAGTCTTAAAACGAAATTATTGAAAAAATATTTTCTGGTGTGAAATGGCGGATTGAGGAACGAAGCACTTCAAACAGTTTAAGCTGTTCGACTCAGCGATGATACAACGATAGTAGTTGGCGGTCAATTTTGGTACTTCATTGGCAACGATTCGCCATACTGATGTGCATCATCATGAACAACACTACAGAAGGGAGTAATGACAGAAGACGAAAACCACAGCCGAAAGACGGTGTATAGTAGATACGGTACATTGAGTAAGCGTAGTTATAAATTTCCTGCTTTTGATTGATAGGTTGACTTATGTTTTAGGTAATCTTCAACAATCTCTGTTTTTGATACAATAGGTCATAAATATAATAAGAAATGCCACTTTGGTCGTGTGTGTATATCTAGCAAACGTGCCAATCCAAAGGCACAAGACAAGAGATAAGCAAATGTTATTTCAAGTTACCAGTAGACATTGTTATACATTACCGGAAGTCAACAGTGAAACTTATCGTGCGATATCATCGTTATATATTACCAGAAGTACTTATTTACTGTATTGAGGAAATTTGTGTTTTAAAGAGACGATTTATTCAATATTGAAAGTTGGTTGGTTCTTGTTTCAGGTGTATATTCATATTTCTTTAGGTCTTCATGTAAATCATGTTGAGTTACATGGAGATCACTAGTGAATTAAAGTTGTAATTTGTAACTGTTCTTCGTTTTTACAAGCGCCAAAGTTCAGCTATGACACAGGCCAAAAAGTCATTACGACATCGTTATACCAATCTTGGCCCTATTCACAGAAAATTGTCTTCGGACTTCGAAAACGATTTTGACGCTTAATCAAAGATGATGCAAATGATGCTGATCTATCACAAAATGGTCCTGCCAATCGCAAGCCAAAAGTTGACCCCCCACCCTGTCCCGACCTCAAAGTCAAATTTTCATGAAAATAAAAGACGATTTATAAGAGGTAGCAGACACATGTAAGTTAAATTGGATGACGATTCTGGTTTGATGAAACGTAATGGATCTTTATTGCTATTTTTTTTTCTAAATAAGAAATGAACCAAAAAATCGCAAGGTACGACAAACTCAATTCCTAAGGATTTTAAAAATTTTGCATATGAATTTTTGTGATATCTCAAATATTTTACCCTAAATGGGACAATTCCAAAAAGCTCGAAATCACTGTTATATTGACCTTGTGTCAGATTTTACTTGGGTTTATGCTTTAGTAATTCTCCACATTATTTTTTATTGTATTTAAGCAGATTAGGTTATTTATCTATACAAGTTAAGTGGCAAAAAAGCACAATATTTGACGTGGCAAGTGGAGACAACTGTGTTGGCATCCTCAGCTTGGAGCTATCTTTGTGCACATCCTACTATAATTTTTCCAAATCAAGAGTTGAAAACCATTTCGTAAATTATTTATTGTCTGGTCTTTATTTCGGAAAACAGGACAGGCAGGATCGACAGTCAAACCAGACCAAATATCACTTCATCACTACATATACAACCCGAGAAATCCTTTACAAATTTTTCATTATAGGGCTATAACGGACATAAATCAAAGTTATAGGCAAACAGAAAAGTAGAAGTGATGGAGACACAGTACAACTTATCCTTATAAAGCTTTATACCAAATATCAAATCATAACTACATATACAAGCTGAGAAATACTTGCCAAAAAATTTCAATTAGTGGCAGTTACAGAGATAGGTCGGAAAGGACTTGGCGTCACTTGATGAACTTGAATATCCTTGGCGTCACTTGATGAACTTGAATATCTGTGGGTGGACAGTGTTAATTTGTTGTCGCAGTTCCTGTCAAGATAATACTTTCATGGTATAATAAAGTAATCTACACACTTAGTGTTTCACCCGGTTTCACCCGTATCGTAAGTGGCGCAATTTTGTCATGTACGTCTCTCAAAATGATGTTTGGTGAAAATTCTAAGCCTGAGCTCAAAAGTGCTCATTTCGGGGTAATCACGTTTATTAAAAAACTAGAGGCTCTCAAGAGCCTGTATAGCTCACCTGATCCATGACTGGCATAAACTGCAGCCCAAAGTAACCCAATGTTAAAGTGTCTCATTTTCTAGAAGTTTCAAAGGAGAAAATCTTTGAACGTGTTTTCCCCATAGGGTCCAGTGTTAAAAAATGGTCCTCGCTGGCCGCCATCTTGGATGAGGTGCAGACTTGTCAGACATAATTTTTCAAGAAGACCATTAATGGCCAATTGTGACCAAGTTTGATTCAAACTGACCAAGTTTCAGAGAAGAATGTCTCTGTGTTTTTCCCGTAGGGTCCAATGTTAAACTATGTCTCCCGCTGGCGGCCATCTTGGAATACATGCAGACTTACCAGACACATTCTTCGATAGGTACCGACTATGGACAGTTGTCACCAAGTATGGTTCCAATTGGGCAAGTAGATTCAGCAGTTTCAACGGTAGTTTAAAGCACCACTATCCATTACAACCAATTACAGACCATCATTCGAAAAATATTTTTGGCAGGGGTTCCCCTTATAATTCAGATAATGCATATTGCTGAAATCAAAACATTCCAAGTCCCCCTTTCCATAAAAACATTTTGGCAGGGTTCCCTTTTTTAATCTAGTTTAAACATATTTCTTATACTGTGAAGAGAACTATGAAGCACAATACGACAATCAAGCTTACATTGTAAGTTATACAGTTGAACTTCAGTCTCTCAAACTTTGGTAGCTGGAACACCACTAATATCTTGAACTGTATTTAAAAGTCTGATCATGTTTTACTATATTTTTTGACAAAAAACATTCTTGCTAAGGACCACTTTCGACACCAGTTTTGAAGTCAAAACATCATTTTGTAAATGGCGGGCAATAACAATTTCAAACATAAGTTTTAAAGTCATAACATCAATATCTATTTGGAAACCAAATTTCATTGAAATTGGACAATGTTGAATTTTCCCGCCTTTTTGAAAATGGCGTTCAACAAACAATTTTCAACATCAGTTTTTGAAGTCGCAACTTCAATATCTATTTGGAAACCAAATTTTATTGAAATCGGACAATGTTGAATTTTCCCGCTTTTTATGGCGGCCATTTTCAAACTGCCATTCAATGAACAATTTCTTACATCGGTTTTGAAGTTGTGACATCAATACCTATTTGGAAACCAAATTTCATTGAAATCGGACTACGTTGATTTTTCCCGCCTTTCTTGGCGGTCAACAAACAATTTTCAACACTGGTTTTGAAGTCGCAACATCACTATCTATTAGGAAACNATGAAAAAAGGGCAATAACTCCTACAAGGGTTTTTGGATTTTCTCCAAAATTTCAGGGTGGGTAGATCTTGATATGCTGAACATTTTTGCAATTTAAAGTTGACCTCTATCTGCTATAGTTTCTTTAATAAAAAATAAAAAATATTAAAATTTAGAAAAATTTCCGGAAAAAGGGCATAACTCCAAAACTGGTAATCAGATTTTCTTCAAAATTGCAGCGCGGGTAGATCTTGCCGTGCTGATCACTTTTACCCAATTGTCAGATTTTTGATATCTGTAACGGTTTTCGAGTTATTTGCCAAAAACAGCAATTTACCCCTACGTGCTATTTTTAGTAACGGCAGCCATGTTGTTTGGTCCTCGGACTNTTTTGAAGTCACCACAGCATGGCAAACATTTTATCAATTTACACTTAACCTTCATCTTCTATAGTTTTAGAAATAAAAGACGAAAAATATGAAAATTCTGTGAAAAAAGGGCAATAACTCCTACAAGGGTTTTTGGATTTTCTCCAAAGTTTCAGGGTGGGTAGATCTTGATATGCTGAACATTTTTGCAATTTAAAGTTGACCTCTATCTGCTATAGTTTCTTTAAAAATTTTGCTAAAATTTCCGGAAAAAGGGCAATAACTCCAAAACTGGTAATCAGATTTTCTTCAAAATTGCAGCGCGGGTAGATCTTGCCATGCTGATCACTTTTACCCAATTGTCAGATTTTTGATATCTGTAACGGTTTTCGAGTTATTTGCCAAAAACAGCAATTTACCCCTACGTGCTATTTTTAGTAACGGCAGCCATGTTGTTTGGTTGATTGATTAGTTAGAGTTTAACGTCCAACGAGCAATATTTCAGCCATATCAGGACGAGAACAAGTTAATCAATTCAAAACAAATTGTAAGTAAAAGAAGAAAGAAATAAAGGTGGAAGGGACAACCGGGGCAACAACTTTTGATTGCCACTGGAAAAGGGGAGAAATGGGTAGGGGAAGGAAATTTAGCCTTCTATACGACACCCAGTGCGTCTGCTCTCTTTAGAGAAATATAGAAGGGGTCTTTATACTGCATGGAGCGTGGCGTTTCTCCACACAGTTTGGCTACAATGGTTCGCGGTCAGGCTTTCCGTATTATGACCTGACTACCCCGCAAAGACAGGGCATTCCCCTATCCACCACCTGGGGACGCGCCCGGCAGCTCTGTAGCCAAAGCCCCTGAAAACCTATTCAGGTGCCGGGCCATGTTGTTTGGTCCTCGGACTCATCGGATACAATTTTGAAAGAGGATACCCTGGTGATGATTCAGGCCAAGTTGGTTAAAATTGGTTCAGTGGTTTCAGAGAAGATTTTTGAAAAAGTTTACGACGGACGGACGCCAAGTGATGGCAATGAGCTAAAAAAGGTATCGTGTGGAAAACATGTTTAATCGTGCATTTTCTTCCGGGTTAGGTTTTGAACCTTCTGTTACAAATACCATAGTAAGATAATTATTTCTTCAACATTTTAAAAGATAGAAAGTACTCAAACCGGTTTAACCCTACTGTTGGCTTTTGCTAGTGCCGGTACCAAGTCCGGCTGTCCCGAGTTCCTATCGTTTTTTTAGTTTGTCTTTTGTCTTATTTGTGTTTTTCCTGTGTAGTTTCCTAGCAGATTGTGGCATGTAATTATAATTTTTAGCCATTGTAGGTGTTTCCTATTGTCCCTTTTATTTCATGTAGTTCCGGAGCCCAGGAGTATAACGGCATGTACTATGATGATAATTTATGGTCAATTATAAAAATTAATTAATACAATTTAGGTTAGGTTAAAAAAAAGAGATACATAAAAAGGACTGACCTTCTATGAGTATTTTATATTAATAAGTGTCAAAGCTAATGTTCAAGGACACTCGGTACAATAATGATACATGTTTTGAAGTTTTTTACACTTGTATTATAAATATGCACCTGTAAGTTCAGTTATCACGATGACACTGATCATTAAAGAATCGGTAACACAACAAGTTGTTGAGCATTCATTGTGCCGCATATTTAAAACTGGTGCCCGTGACCACGGTAAGTCAACTTGGATTTTTTATGGCTTAAAATAATTCAAACATACAAATGGCATTTCAAAGTTTGCGAGTACAAGTTCAGAGTCTAATTAACGAATTATAGATAAATGCAGTAGGGTTGCCTGATTGAATATTGTTTAACGTCTACTCAGCAATATTTCAGCTTTATCAAGACGAGAACAAGTTTGTCAATATATAATCACTTTGTGGTATGGCAAAGCAGTTACTCCTGCTAAGCGAGAAGATAATATTAGATTGATCGATTAGTTATAGTTCAACGGCCAGTGAGCAATATTTCAGCTATATAAGGACGAGAACAAGTTAATCAATTGAAATAACTACGCAAGTAAAAGAAGAATACAGGTGGAATAGAAAACGAGGCAATGAATCCCGATTGCCACTGGAAGAGAAGAGAAATGGGTAGGGGCAAGAAATTTAGCCTTCTATAAGACTCCCAGTGCGTCTGCTCTCCTTAGAGAAGAAACATAGAAGTGGTCTTTATACTGCATGGAGCGTGGCGTTTTGCAACAGTTTGGCTACAATGGTTAACCGTCAGGCTTTCCGTATTATGACCTGACTACCCCACAAAGACAGGCCATTCACCTATTCACTATATGGGGACGCGCCCGGCAGCTGTGTACCCGAAGGCTCTGAAAACCGATCCAGGCGCAGGGGGTCGAAATTGTTATTGTTGGATATAAATATATAAGTAGATCAACGGGCAATGTTGCAACTAGATCAGGACGAGAATAGATTAATTACTTCAGAGTATCCACTATCGAAAACCTCGTATGGATTTACTGATTTCAATTTACAGATCAACATCCATTTAAGATACCAAGTAGTACAGACACGAGTTTGTCTACAATCTTGATGGGCAAATATACATCTCGCATAGCAACGCGGGCTTCGTAATTGAAGGCACTGAACTCTACAGCCAAGTTCACTGGATACTATTTCTATATACCGCGGTGTCATTGGGTCATTCCCGCTTTTCACTATAGATGCTATGTCTCATTTCTCAACCCAGGGTTGCCCGACATTAGAGGTGATAAAATGTTTCAGGTTTAACAGTGGTTCTTTATTGAACAGACTAGATGCTATGTCTCATTTCTCAACTCGGGGTTGCCCGACATTAGAGATGATAAAATGTTTCAGGTTTAACAGTGGTTCTTTATTGAACAGACTTGGCATTTAATTATTTTATTTATTTTTTTAGGATACTTTAGTTGCATTGTTACAAAAGTCGTAACAAACGATTGGCAAATGCGTTATGTCTATTATGCATTCATTTCCATGAGGATAGCTGCTCCAACTTCATAAATCTTTTGTAGCGAACTTACTGAAGTCAGAAGTTTTCATATAAGAAAATACAACAGAATCTTTAGGTATTTACAGACTTTCAATTCTAAATAAACAGCCTTTTATTACAGAAGTAAAGTAAATTGAGGACAATGATGAATGAAGAAATACATTGCTGTATCATACAAATTTCGAAACCTTAAAGTTAATTAGCTACATGCTGGAGATCATGATAATTCTTTACTTCATTCATTCATCTATTTTTTTTATATTTTTATATATATATATTTTTTTTTATATAAGGAATTTTGAAATTATATCAAATACTCAAAATTGATTGATATATTGGAAAGCCAACTTGAAAAAAATACAATCTTCAGCTTAAAACTGATTAATACAAGCTATATTTGGAAAACTTGCTGGAAAACAATGACATTAATGAAAATAAAGGCAACCGCGAGCGACTGTTATCTGTGGGCTGGCGACGTATTGGAAATCTTTGTTTAATTCCCCGAATATATGAAAAAAATGATTAAAACAATGACAGAACCGTTCCATGAAAAAGAGAAATTCTTCGAACGTGTTTTCAACTCTTCTTGAAAAACATCGACAGTAGAATACCGAAGGAACAGGTCATAAGGAATGTTAATTGCAAGATTGTTTCTGTAGTGAAAACATCGTATATAAATAAGTAGTGAAAACATCGAATATAAATAAGTAGTGAAAACATCGAATATAAGGAGCTTCTACGTTACAATAATAAATAATCATTACAAATAAGTCTTCAGAAGAAAGATCCCAAGTGGACCCGGCGACAAAAGTATTTTTAATTCTAAGATCCATCTTCTCACCTAGGCAAGAGGGTCAGGATGACTGATTGATTAGTAAGAATTTAACGTCCACTTCGCAATATTCCAGCTATATCACGGTGATAAACAAAACAATCAATTCAAATATTTTTCACCCAAAAGAATATATCAAGTTGGAAAGGTCAACCGGGCAATCCACTTCTCTCCTTAATATTCATAGATTGGTTCGCGTTCAACGTTCAGAGAGCAATGTTTCAGCAATATCAGGACGAGAAGGTCATGAATAAATAAATGTAAAAAGAAAGATAACGTTGGAAGAGACACCCTGGTGAACTAGTTTGATTACCATTGGACACGGGCAAAAATAGGTAGGGGCGGGAAATTTAGTATTCATCACGAGAGATTGATGTATTAGGTAGCGTTAAACGTCCAATGAGCAATAATCAATTCATATAAAGAAGAAAGAAATAAAGGTGGAAGGGACAACGACTTTGAATCACTTTTAGAAAATGGGAGAAATTGGTAGGGGCAGGAAATTTAGTCTTCATCACGACACTGGTGCGTCTGCACTCCTTTGAAAAATATACAAGGAGTCTTTATACTTCATGGAGCGTGGCGTTTTTTTCACACAGTTTGTCTACAATGGTTCGCGGTCAGGCTTCCCCTATTATGACCTGACAACCTCGCATAGACAGAGCATTCCCAAATCTCCCAAACGGGGACAAGCACGGCAGTTCTGTAGCCGGAGACACTGAAGACTGATTCAGGTGCTGGGATCTCAAAAAAATATAGAAGGGATACACTGCATAGGGCGGGACATTTCATCACACATTTTGGCTACAATGGTTCGTGGTCAGGCTTTCCGGTTTATCACTCGACTACCCCGCATAGACCGGTCATTCTCCTCTCCACAAACTGGTGACAGGCCCGGAAGCACTTCAAGCCGATTCAGGTACCAGGAGTTAGAATGAAGACTGACTTTGGTCAATAGCAAAAGAAAGGAAAGCCAAGGAACTCTTCATCATACTCGATTAGAACTTTAAGAAATAATAATAAATGGTATGAACCTGAGACGACTTTAACTTAACCACGCACTTCGCACTTTCGTCAACATATAAAAGTCGTGACTACTCGTATAAGCATCCTTTTCACGTGTGTGCACTTTATACGACTAAGGATATCATTATATAATAAATATTCTTCATTTACCAAAATGTTTCACAATCTTTGATACTCACAATATTATGATGGATTTTCGGTGCCATTTTGAAATAACAAATATGAAGATCTGCACGTCAAAACCGTTAGGTAGGAACACTCGAAAAAGAAGTCAAGAGATCTGCACGTCAAACTCCTAAAAAAGAACACTTTGGGAACTGCACGGTAAGACCCAAAAAAGAGAACTCTGGAGAAAGAAGTCAAGGGAACTGCACGTCCAGACCAAAAGTGGGAACACTGAAGAAAGAAGTCCAGGGAACTGTACGTCGAAACCCAAAACTGGGGAAAACCGAGCAAGACATCAAAGGAACTCTTTTGAAGAAAATATTGACAGTGGAATACCGAAGGGTCAAATCATAGGAATGCTTAAGCTTACTTCGTGATTTTCATAATGGTCATTTAATTTCAAATACCAGATAAATAGGTTTGATTGCAATTTAATAGATTGTATTGTTATCTCAAGCTAATTAAAATTAGATCTCCCGGCTCCCCCCTTTTTGTTATCTCCCAAGCGACATAACAAAAAAGGGAGAGCCGGAAGATCTAACTTTAATTAGATTGTTGTTATCTGATATGATAACATTGGACATATCTATCCTTAACATCAGTATGAATCACAACATCAACTCTATACATTCTTCAATTTCTATTCTTTTCATTGTCCTATCATAACACCAACTTTGAGTATTCTAAAATTCTTATTTTTCTTCGTTGCTCTATCATAACACAAACTTGAATAAAAACTTTTTTTATCACTGGTGCTAACTTATATTCAAAATTTTCCAACAAAAAAAACCATCGTTGAAAGTCATTCAGCCAACAATTGAGTATGATTAGTTAGATTGTAACATTTAGTGAACATATCAGCTACTAGTATATCTGGATGAGAACAAGTTAATCATAAAAAATTGAAATCAAATGTACAAGAAGAAAGAAATTAAGGTGGAAGGGACAACCGCGGGTTAAGAGTTTGAAAGGCTGTCAAGAAAGGGGTTAGGGGCAGGAAATTTGCTACTGTTTATCGCCTGAAAAGTTTGCTCATTATACATACATATAGAAAGAATGTTTTACTGCATAGAGCGTAGCGTTTCTCCACAGTTTGCCCAAATGGTTCGAAGCCAGCCTTTCAGTGTTATGTTAACAACAGTATCTAGTCCCCTTCTCTATACAAAAACACAATCATCGGGGTCATAAATAAAATTTCCTGCCACTATCCACTTTTCACCTTTTACCTGATTCAATCATAAGTCGTTGCTCCTTTCATCTTAATTTCTTTTGGCTCTATATAAGAGTTCATAATAGTGCGTGAAGCGTGGCATTTCTCCAGTTTTGGCTACAATAGTTTGGGTAAGGATTTCCATATTATGACCTGAATATCCGGCGTATACAGGAACATTCACCTTTTAACTACATTGGCAACACATACCGAAGCAAGAGTAAGGAAAGGGGAAATTCCAAAATCAAAACAACGGCAATGGCAGTAGAATACCAAAGGGACGAAGCACAAGATTAAATAAATCAAAGCCCAGAGACAAGGCAAAAGCAAGAACACCAGAGGACGGAACACCAAAGACACTACATGCCCACAAAACACATAAACACTACTTATACCATATACAACTAAATAAACTAAAGCACTAACAGTGTGAACTCTAAAAAAGGTGACACCAGGTGCTCCGGAAGGGTAAGCATGTCCTGCTCTGTATACAGTACCCGTCACACGGTCAGTGAGGCATGTTTTGAAAGATCTATTAGGATACTGTGAGATTGGTTATTGTCATTTTCTAAAACTGAGACAAAACCAATTGAGAACCATAGTACGTGCCACTTCTCTCACCATCGAACAGTACCAAGGTGAAATTTTGAAAAGCTTTTGCGATTAATTTAGCATTCAAACATTGAAAAGGACAAATCGGTACCACAAACATCACTGACGAAGACGAAACTAAAATTTAACAAGACAACACAAAAAACTAAAGCACTGACAATAATTTATGAACTCCCATAAAAACCAAGATCGACATCAGGTGGTCCGGAACGGTGAGCATGTCCTGCTCTGTATACAACCCGTAACAATGTCATTGGGTCAATCGATGGTAAAGTAAAAACCGGTAATGTCAAATCCGGGAAGACGTAAATCTAGCTGAAAATGTCAGTTTTCCTTTGTGACACTGACATTTCATTTCTATCTATGATGTGGTGACAGCCATATATAATTTCTGAAGGGACGAAAGTAACATTGGTTGAACATATCCCTGACCCAGTAGCTTTTGCTCTTTCTACAAAGTCACTGTATGAACTGAACACTCTACAGTAACGAATTTATTTTTAAACATACACTCCATATGCTGGTGAGGTAGGTATATTGCTTGCGGAGAAATGGAAAGTTCACAACCGGAAAGTCAAAATCATCACGTTTGTCATATAATCTAGATTTCAGACGTCTATGTTCGTCAAAGTATAAGAAAAAGTCAAGGTATGCAGCAGAATTGGGTGTTTCGGTTGTCTCTATATTTTCAAGTTCACTGGAGTAGATGCAATGTAAATATTCTTTAAATATTGGGTTATCAAGAGAAAGTACATCGTCTATACAATGTATATCTGAAGCTAACATTAAAAGTCTGGGTTAGTTGTTTTTGTTTCTGTTGCATTAGCCCTTGTAAAAAACTTTGCTCCGTACCAAAAAAGGGAAAAGGTCAGCTAAAAGTGGCGCACAATTTGTTCCCATTGGAATCCCTACTGTCTGTGGAAAAGCGCGGCCTCCACATTCAACAAAAATGTTGCCGATCAAAAATTCAAGTATCTTTATCAAGTCACTTTCACTGTATCTTGCTTGACTCAGTGTGGTTCTTTGCAAAATATGTCTGATCTTTTCTGATTATCAAATAGGAATACCTGCGTTCTCCATTTTTGGTACAGAAACATTGATGTATCAGATCGGAAATTACTGTTTTAAGTTTATTATGTGGAAGGGTTGTATAAAAGGTAGAAAATCAAAAGTTTGAATGCTATTGCAGTTGTGGAGAGCTGTTCAATGAGATTTTTGGAATTTTTAAGAATCCACATCTGATTCACGCCGCTCGTACAATAGGCTTTTTCGCAGTAGCTTTTTAGACCATCTCTCACTGCAGTCATTAAAGTGGTTAGGAGTTTGGATAAGGGCTTAGTAGTGATTGATTAATTTATTGATGTTTTACGCCAACTTCAGCAATATTTCAGCTATATTGTGGCGAGAACTGTTATGTTATTTGAACAATTATAATAAATATATAAAATATCAATATAAAACCATTAAAGTTTTATACAAGTAAAACAAGATTGTAAAATATAAACAATAAAAAATATTAAAGTACACACAACGAAATTTGCCGCAGCTTAAATCGCTGCAGCTATTTTGTCTTAAATAAGACCCTAATGAAACATGTATGTATCATTTTCTAATTTTTTGCCGCTACTCTTGGTATATTTACCGAAATAATCAAAGTTCAAAGAAAAATATTTTCCATACACCTTAATGTTAATTTCACTCAAATTTTAAAGAAATTCGATGTGGGAGTGATTGATGAATGATTTACGCAAACCAACAAACCAATGAAAAGACACCAAATGCATTGCCGATTTATTACTTATTTGCATATAGGGTGCTTGTTTGTTGTTTATTCGGATGGCCAATGAACAAACAGAATTTTGATTTGTTTACTAATTTACATAAAAATGTTTAGGTAAATATGAGAATAATTTTTGCAGAACCAATATCCAGTTACCATTTACTTTTATTAAAATGAATTTGTTTACAGGTAAAAAGTTTTTGTCAACACTTTGGCAAGTAAAGTAAGTGAGAACCGAACCGTCAGTCTAAAAAGAACAATCCAAGTAAATACAAAATTAATTTTTAGGAGGATTTACGGTACGTAAATTCTTCTTATGCTGTCGCTTTCTTCAGAAAAATCCCGGGTATGAATATGCACTTCGAGATCAAAAATCAACTTTTTACGGCCAAATTCATTGCCAATTTATTTTTGGATTAGTGTCTATCCAAAGGATAGAATTCTATCCTATGTTACGACCCTGGGTGACCAACCTCACGCAATCAAACATTAGTGATCATACCCTTGCTAAAAGAATCCTTTCCAGGAAACCTCGTACACATCTTTCTTATCTCATAAAAACTCTGACACTCAATAGTCTATTTTCATTGAACATTAATTTGATTGCCCGAACTTTTCAACACTTAAATGGTGCCCGAATTCGTTAATTAATCACCGAATGAATTTCCCATTGATAAAATTTTGTGTGTAGATGTATGAATATGGAAGACCGATGCATGTATTTACATTTGTACAGTATGAATGGCGTAAACGTACTTCCCTGAACCGTCAATAAAACGATGTGGCTGTTTTGAAATAAATCATAAAAGAACAACGCATTGGAAATAAAAAATCAAATTCAGTACCCGTCGAGAACAACAGTCCATTATTTACAATCTACGGAAGACGTAATGTTTGTTTACATTTCTAGTTATCAGTACGGCTGTTCCACATTGGCTGTTCCATTATACTTGTTGCGATTGCCATTATGTGTCTTCTCCGAGGTCCGCGTTCGGTATACATCTACAATGGCCGACTCAAAACAAAATACTGAAGAAGTCGTACATTATTACCTGGAAACAGTTGTCAAGGTGCATATTCCGAAACAGACGATATTTTGCAACAATCGGGGTTGGAATTGACTAAATTCG
>MJUU01057880.1:51515-72277 GCA_002080025.1 Modiolus philippinarum | reverse complement strand
GAATAAAAATCACGCCTGATATCGGCAACATCTACACATTCAATTAAAACATGTTGAATTGTATAAGGACAATTGCATGGAATACATTCACGTCGATCATCACTGTTGAGGATAAAACTGTGTTGTTCTAGTATGTCCAATACGATATCGGGTCAACATTAACTGTTCCCTACGGTTTTTACCGCAGGAACAGACTTGTTTACCGACGTCTGACTGTATTCATGCAGTTATTATTTATTTGCAGATCACATTTGGCCGGCCATAACTTTAAAATGTATTTCACGATTAAAGGCTTCATGTCAGTGTACGGCAGCCGTGTTTCCATAGATCCCCACATGACTAGGGATCCAAACATAAATGACTTCTTTGCCTAATGCTACAAGTGATTTGTAGAATTCGGCTATTTTCAAAATAATTGGGTGTTTTGTTTTTGACTTTCAATTGCCAATAGACAAGAAAGTGAATCTGAACAATTCATGAATTTATTTGATCGCCATAAAGCTACAAATTTAAGTGCTGAGTAAATAGCGTTAGCTTCAGCAGTGAATATGGAACTAGAGGAGGATAATCGGAGAGTTGCTGCACGATCTCCAAAAACGGCTGCAGAAGCCACTCTGTCTCCATCCTTAGAGCCATTTGTGTAAATTTGCAAGTATTCAGGATGCTCAGATTTAATTCTTGCAAAGTCCTGCTGGATAACCAGAGGATTGGTATCAAACTTTTTGTGGTTGCGTAGTTCAAAATGGGTTCAGCCATAGAGGTTTTTAGGGAGTTTCTATAGGAGCTATTTCTTCTAGATTTATATTAGCAGATTCAAGGTGTGGTTTGATACGAAGACCAAAAGGTTGTATAACGTTTGGGCGTTTTTCGTAGTCAGCTTTGTGAAGAGGTTTGAAAACCCAGTTGTGAGAAGGATAACAAGGTTACGCTTTAAGCTTTGTTGCATATTGTAAACCAAGTTTAATACGTCTTTATTCCAAGGATGGTTCATCAGCTGCAACATAGAGACTCTCCACAGGAGAAGTTCTGAATGCACCTAATGAAAGACGCAAACCTTGGTGGTGAACGGTATCTAGTAATTTAATGTATGATTTACGGGCGGAACCGTAAATAAAACATCCATAATCTAGTTTTGACCTGAATCAACGATCGATATAAATTTAATAAAACAGTGCTATCTGCACCCTAGTCGGTACTCCATACCACTTTTAAAATATTTAATGCCTTTAGGCATTTGTTTTTTAGCATTTTGATATGGGGAAGAAATGAAAGTTTACTATCAAAAATGAAACCAAGGAACTTGGCCTCTTTTACAATAGTTATAGTTTAAGCTCTGGGTCTGGGTGCATTTTCCGGTTACAACATAAATGCATCCCGACTGTTTTCGAGCTTGAAAATTTAAAACAACGGCAGTAGAATACCGAAGGAACAAAGGGGTGATATACACAAAAATCGAAGTCCAAAGACAGGGCAAAAACGAGAACACAGAAAACAATGACGTTAGACACAAAAACAATGACGCCAGACAGACACAAAGCACAGAACCAGAAACCACAACATTCAGAACAAAGGCACTCACAGTGTGAACTCCAGTGAAACTGAGAGTGACATCAGGTGCTCCGGAAGGGTAAGCATGTCCTGCTCTGTTAACAAACCTGTTTAAAACCATTTTCAACTGCCCATTTTTCGATTCTGTTTAGATTGATTGATTGAATATTGTTTAACGTCTACTCAGCAATATTTCAGCTATATCAAGACGAGAACAAGTTTGTTAATAAATAAATCTTTGGGGTATGGAAAGGGCCATGGGACGGGAAATTCTGACTGCCACTGGAAAAGTAGGGTGAAATCGTCAAGGGCGGGGAATTTAGCCTTGTAGCCGATCACCTACGGACCACCCCAAAAAGAGCTTGCTACAAGGGTTCTTTAACGTGCAGGAAGCGTGGCATTTCTTCCAACACGCGGACCTGAGTTTACATCCCATCCGAAAGATGGGTTGTGTATTTATTAACCCCGCACAACCACGGAATGGGTCCTACTTGTATATCCCGGGACCCTCGGGGTAAGCCTCCGTTTAGGAGGGGTCACACCCCGCAAGCCGGAGATACTAGGTCCTATTTCTATATCCCGGGGTTCCCTCGGGATCCTCTGTTAGGACGACTCATACTCCAAGCTCAGAGGATGCTGCGGGCCTATTCATAAGCCGGGACCGCGCACGGCGGGATTCTGTTTAAGACATAATTGCAATTGGCGTTCTATGTTATTCATGTTTTTGCCACGATAGCAAATCAGAAAATCATCTACGTAAAGAGATCCATCAATGTTATCTTTTAAAACCTGGGCCAAACTTTTTATTTTGATACTAAATAGTGTGACAGAGAGGATGCTTCCTTGCGGAACACCCATCTCTTGTTCAAACGAGTCAGAAAATGTAGAGTTGACTCTAACATTGAATTCACGATCCTTGAGAAAATTCTCAATAAAATTTGGTAAACTTCCTCTCAACCCCATATCAAAAAGATCTTTTAAAATGCCATATTTCCATGTTGTGTCATATGCTTTTTCAACATGGAAAAGATGGACACTGCATGTTCTTTCTTTAAAAATGCATTTCTGATAAATGTTTCAAATCGAACTAAATGGTCTATTGTTGTACTGTTCGACAGAAGATTGTTCGATTCGAGATACCAAACAAGACGGTTGTTTATCATCCGTTCCATTGTCTTACAGACGCAACTAGTTAATGCTAGTGGTCTGTAATTAGATGGTTCGGAATGATCTTTACACGGTTTTGGAATAGGTACTATAGTTGCTTGTTTCCACATATATGGTAGGTTCTCCGTTTCCCAAATTTTATTAAAAAGGTTTAAAAGAATTTCCAGAGTTGATAAAGGAAGATGTTTGAGAAGTTGATAATGGATATCGTGAGGACCACATGCTGTGTCATGTACCTTATCCAAGGATTGTTTCAGTTCATCCATAGAAAATAATCTGTTGTATTTCTTCGATTTTCAGATTTAAAGTTAAGTTTGTTTCGTTCTTTTTGTACTTTAATTCTCTGGAATGTAGGTCCTAGAATTTTAGAAGAAGAATTTTTCTCAAATGTTTCTCCAATTTTATTTGCAATATCTTTTTCAGATGTTAAAATCTCTTGTCCGTTTTTGATGTGATGGACTTTAGCTTTTCTATTTTTACCCTTGATTTTTTGTACCATATTCCATACTTTGTTCATCGGGGTATGGCAATTTAATTTTGAAACAAAGTTACGCCAAGAAGTGCGTCTTCTTTGTTTCAAGGTTCTTCGAGCTTTTGCACAAAAAACGCGAAAATTGCCAAGATTGTCCGTCGTTGGATGTTTATTGAAAAGTTCCTCTGCCTTTTTACGATTTCTCAGAGCATCATCACAGTCATCGTCAAACCAAGGTTTCCCAGGCCGTTTTGGGTTTGCCGAGGTTTTCGGTATAGATTTATCTGCAATGGAAAGTATTTTTTCACTGAAAAGACTTAAGGGATCGAGAACATCTTCAAACAATTCAGATTTCAATTCTTCTCTTCATAAATTTTCATAGAGATATACCAATCAGCTTTATCAGATTTAAAGCGCTGTGGCTTTTCACCAGTAGTAGAATAAAGATGTTGAAGAATGATGGGAAAGTGATCACTACTACACAAGTCGTCGTGTACTTTCCATGAGAAGTCCAACAGTAGGGATGGGTCAGTTATAGTTAGGTCTATAGCTGAGTAAGTCCCATTACCAGGATGTAAATAAGTGTGTGAACCGTCATTAAAGATACATAAACCTTCCTGCGACATTATGTCTTCAATCTTTTTACCTCTGTCATTCAAAGTAGAACTGCCTCATAATGGATTGTGAGCATTAAAATCACCCATTATTATAAATGGTGCGGACAGTTGGTTGGTCAGGTTTTTAAGTTGACTAAGACTGGGGTTGTAATTAGGTGGCAAATATACAGAACATAATGTGATCGTTTTATCCAAAGAAATTCTCGCTGCAACAGACTGAAGATCCGTATTTAGATCAATAGTACTGTGGACATTATCGTTGTTGACGAGAATGGTTGAGCCGCCAGCAGCTCGTTCATTCTCAGGTACATAAGTGCTGTAGAGGGAGTAGTTCTTTACATTCAACGTATCACTTTTCTTCAGGTGTGTTTCCTGAAGACAAAATGCCGCAGGATTAAAATTTTGAATTAATAATTTACGAGAGGATATGGAGTAAATGAACATGAAACCATAACACATAAACTTATTTCAATAACATTAATCTTAAAATCTCGGCAATTCCATTGAATTATATTGTTCATTTTAGTCGTATTGGTGAGATATTTCCCTTTTGGGAAACTGAAGGATGACGAGACGATGATCCACTAACAGAAGACCTACTGTGTGGTCGTTCTCTTTCGTTGTTGTTATCCGGTTCGGATGTATCCACGTGGGAATCTAATGGTCCCCAAATGCTAACATCCCACCACGGTTTTTGGCGTGGACCGGACGTTTTAGATGTGCCAGTGTCTTCGTCCGAAGACAGGCTTTCAAATCTGTTAGAAGTGCTAATAGCCGATTTGGACTTCTCGAGTCTACTCTGTCTGTGGCTATTTGCAGTTCTAGGTGTTTTTTTATTTTCTGCAGTAGACGAACATTATGCAGATTTCTGTTCTTTGACTGTAGCAATTTTAGAGCCAGTTTTCAAATTGGTGTTTTAGGTGATGGTTGAACTTTGGAAGGAGATTTGGACAAAGGTTGTGTTGATTGCGATGGATTGATGATTTTTTCTTTCGGTACAGTTTCCACAGTTAATGGTCTTGGGACTTGTGTGTCAATTGGCCAAGTATAATTTGTTTGGGTCTGAACATGCGAAAAAGAGTTAGGTTTTTTAACTTTGTCTGCATATGAGGAAATTGCTGTTGATGTTTTTGATAAGGAAATTTGTTGACTTGCGTCTTTGTACGAAATGTTTTTCTCTGTTTTAAGTTTTAAAATTTCCTTCTCCTTGGTATAAAGTGGACAATCCCGTGTGGAGGCCATATGCGCGTCGCCGCAGTTTGCACATTTCTGTGCATTACCACACTCGGTGCCCTTGTGTCCCTCCTCTCCGCATTTAAAACATTTCAACTTGCCCCTACATTGTTTGGTGCCATGACCAAACTTTTGGCAAGTGAAACATCTAGCAGGGTTTGGTATGAATTTGTCCAGCTTTATACCAAAGGGGCCAATTTTCAATGATGTTGGAGGAATTGAACTGTTGAAAGTCAATAGAAAAGTATTAATTTTTACCGCGCTTCCTGATTTTTTCCGAAATAAATCTTTGTACTTTTGTGACGCCTTGTGATAATTCGTCACAAATTTCCTGATCGCTAACATCTGAAAGATACTGACGTCTGTCTCTCATAATACCAGAGTTCTGTAGGGAGATGCCGAAACTTTGAATTCTAAAATTTTAGTTATTTTTAGTAAATTTTCACTCTGAGTTTTGGAAGAAGCTTCAATTAGTAAGTCACCTGATCGCATTCTGGAGACGTTTTTTTTACTGTTCCAGCAATGCTTTGGATGGTCGTTTGGATAGCAAATGGATTAATTTTTGATATTTGCTGATCAGATGATCCAGTCAACACAATAAATTTTGTCAAACTGTTATCTTCAACTTCTGGAATAGAATTGTCTAGTTTTCTTTTTCTATTTTGAACTGGTTGGTGTTGGGGGGTTTGTTGTGCCATGTAGTAAGAAAGGAGATTTCACCATCTTTGTCACCCACCCACTACGGAGTGCCAACAGAGGCGATACTTTGATTCTAGGGATCTCCGCCAGAAAGTATCAAGTGTTCCAAAGATGGTATACTAAAGTGGAGCGTAACCATCAGGCACTGATGGAAAGCGTACTACTTGATTGACCCATGAGCCACCGCCTTCTCCAATACCTCCTGCACTGTATTGATGGTTTAAATCAAGACAAAAATGTTACAATTGTTAACTTAAACTCAAGTTGGAAAGATATATTTGAGGGCTTGGCGTGACCAGCCACTTGATCGGACCGGGCCAATCCGACCCCACGTTTCGATGATTTCAGAGCCAAAGTAAGATATTGACCCTGTATTCTCAGCCCCACGGATATTTAATGGCCGCAGCTGGAGTCTGAACACAGGTTCGCACCTACCAGGATCTCGTCAACCATCGACACGGGTCTCGACACACGGCAAACGTGTCGCCTCTGTTAGGAAGACTCATACTTCAAGCTCAGAGGATTGATTGATTGACTATTGTTTAACGTCTACTCAGCAATATTTCAGCTATATCAAGACGAGAACAAGTTTGTTAATAAATAATCACTTTGGGGTATGGAAAGGGTCATGGGACGGGAAATTCTGACTGTCACTGGAAAAGTAGGGTGAAATCGTCAAGGGCGGGGAATTAAGCCTTGTAGCCGATCACCTACGGACCACCCAAAAAGAGCTTGCTACAAGGGTTCTTTAACGTGCAGGAAGCGTGGCATTTCTTCCAACACGTGGACCTGAGTTTACATCCCATCCGAAAGATGGGTTGTGTATTTATTAATCCCGCACAACCACGGAATTTGTTCTATTTCTATATCCCAGGACCCTCGGGGTCAGTCTCCGTTTAGGAGGGGTCACACCCCGCAAGCCGGAGATACTAGGTCCTATTTCTATATCACGGGGTTCCCTCGGGGTCCTCTGTTAGGATTGATTGATTGATTAGTTAGAGTTTAACGTCCAACTCGGAGTCCTCTGTTAGGATTGATTGATTGATTAGTTAGAGTTTAACGTCCAATGAGCAATATTTCAGCTATATCAGGACGAGAACAAGTTAATCAATTCAAAACAAATTGTAAGTAAAAGAAGAAAGAAATAAAGGTGGAAGGGACAACCGGGGCAACGACTTTTGATTGCCACTGGAAAAGGGGAGAAATGGGTAGGGGCAGGAAATTTAGCCTTCTACACGACACCCAGTGCGTCTGCTCTCTTTAGAGAAATATAGAAGGGGTCTTTATACTGCATGGAGCGTGGCGTTTCTCCACACAGTTTGGCTACAATGGTTCGCGGTCAGGCTTTCCGTATTATGACCTGACTACCCCGCAAAGACAGGGCATTCCCCTATCCACCACCTGGGGACGCGCCCGGCAGCTCTGTAGCCAAAGCCCCTGAAAACCTATTCAGGTGCCGGGTCCTCTGTTAGGAAGACTCATACTCCAAGCTCAGAGGATGCTGCGGGCCTATTCATAAGCCGGGACCGCGCACGGCGGCAAGCTCAGAGGATGCTGCGGGTCTGTTCATAAGCCGGGACCGCGCACGGTGGGACTTAGTAGTGAATCTGGCAGATCCTGCAATGGATCTCTGTTTGTATGGATTCTTGTGAAGCTTAGGCACCCAGTAATTGTAAGGGAGATAGCTGTTATCTTCATCCACTTTGAAGGATGCTAATACAGAAGTGTGATTTGTTATTATCTCGTCCCTTGATAATGTAGTTACGGTAAAAGTAGGATTGCAAGATGAAGTGTCAATACAAATCTCCTAAACAAGACAGTCTAAATAGTGTTTCTTATGTACAAACACAAATCATCATGGCAAGACTTATACAACACGAATTGAGACAGCATGACAAAGATTGATTGATTGATTGATTAGAGTTTAACGTCCAATGAGCAATATTTCAGCTATATCAGGACGAGAACAAGTTAATCAATTCAAAACAAATTGTAAGTATCAGAAGAAAGAAATAAAGGTGGAAGGGACAACCTGGGCAACGACTTTTGACTGCCCCTGGAAAATTGGAGAAATGGGTAGGGGCAGGAAATTTAGCCTTCCATACGACACCCAGTGCGTCTGCTCTCTTCAGAGAAATATAGAAGGGGTCTTTATACTGCATGGAGCGTGGCGTTTCTCCACACAGTTTGGCTACAATGGTTCGCGGTCAGGCTTTCCGTATTATAACCTGACTACCCCGCATAGACAGGGCATTCCCCTATCCACCACCTGGGGACGCGCCCGGCAGCTCTGTAGCCGAAGCCGCTGAAAACCGATTCAGGTGCCGGGCATGACAAAGACAAAACAAATAAACAGAAATGAACAAGGACGCCACATACCTAAAGCACAGGCAGCGTTAAACCCTACAAAAACTGGGGTATCATCAAGTGCTCCGGAAGGGTAAGCATGACCTGCTCCACGCATGGCTTCCGTCACACAGCCAGCTGGAATATGGAAACTGACATTTAAAAAAAATACTATCTCTGAAGGTCATAACTATGCAGTGAAAATCATCCAATTATTGTAACCAAATTCGAACTTCTGAAAATCTTATCAATATGTTGAGGCAATGTACAGAAATGGTGTTAAAACTGGTATGATGAAAAAATTAATAATTCCAAGAGTCGAGACCCTCTACAAAAACATCCGACTGTCGCCCAATTGAACTACATACAATCATATACCAAATATTAAACCATTATGTTGAGACAGTAAAATAGAAAGAGTAGAAACTGATATATTTCACAAAATTATCAAGCTCAAGGCCCCATAACTCTACAAAAAGAATCCGATTCTATTGATTGATTAGTTAGAGTTTAACGTCCAATGAGCAATGTTTCAGCTATATCTGGACGAAAACAAGTTAATCAATTCAAAAACATTGTAAGTAAAAATAACAAAGAAATAAAGGAGACAAGGACAACCGGGGCAACGACTTTTGATTGCCACTGGAAAAGGAGATAAATGGGTAGGGGCGGGAAATTTAGCCTTCGATATAACGCCCAATGCATCTGCTCTCTTTAGAGAAATATAGAAGGGGTCCTTATACTGCATGGAGCGTGGCGTTACTCCACATGGGAATCCGATTATAACCAAATTCGAGTTTTAAATTTATCTTTTAACGTGACATTCATATCAATACGTCGAGGCACTGTAAAGAAAAGGGTGAAAACATATAAGTCAAATAGATACTGTCATATACCAAATATTAAATCAAAATGTTGAAGTATTGCAAAAAAAGTGAAAACTAACATTTCTAGAAGAATGTACTATTTTTACTAGTCATTACTCATGATCATCAAATTATAAATTTCAATTATCATTCTTATAGATACAATCACATATCATCATGCAAGGAGATGCTGAATCATTTCGACTGCAACGTATCCTTGGTTAAGTTGATTGGTAATAAATATTCTTGGGTATCAAAGTTGCCTGTCATGATAGTGAACATTTTTCTCATTACATTTGATTAACTATCTTTTATTGTTACACACACACACACACACTATTCTAAAACAAAACCTTTGGTGTCTTCTAAACTGGGCAGGGCAATTTCGTTTGAAATCCTGAAGTGCCCCCTTCAAAATTCCAACTAGATAACGTAATTTTCATTGCAGTTTTCCGTCATTGATTTGTTTTTCATCAATTGCGCCTGCGTAAGCATCCGAATTTCCGGTTATAAGCAATCAAGTTATGTTTTTCGTTTGCATTTCGTAACAAACAACTGCCCTATTCTTTTCTTCTGTTTGTCAAAGGAAGTGGGAAAGATTTGGATAGTTAAGCAATTTTACATTGATTACATAGTGTACTTCTGAAAGATCGAAGAATTTCATTAAAAGAGCTCCCTTTTGGATCATGCTTTTTGTCCTACTTGATAAGAGCCCCCCCTTTTCAGTTTTTTTTTTTTTATCGCAACATATTACTGTTTAGGATTGTAAATCAAGACCAATGGTGATCAGTATGTACCAGCAAAAGGATTGACTATATGTCACTAAGTGGCGGTAGTTTCGATTACGGTATCTGGAAGACCACTTAGGATACAAACGATAGACCTCAAATTTTAACAACTATTGTATTACTTCTTTTGGTGACAATTTTCTATTGCAAAATAAAAAAAAGTAATGGTGCATTACATCTTCCCCACCACGTTTCATAAAAATTTTGAAGTTTCAAGAGGCATAACTCCCTCAGAACCTCTTTGATCTCTGTAACCAAGTCGAACTAAATAAAAGTTTCTAGTAAACAACTTACATACAAAGTTTGGAGACCGTATGTAATTTTGTTAGTCGGAACCCTATAATTCACAAAATTTCAAAGTTTCAAGGGGCATAACTCCAGAACTCCTTGGACCTCCGAGCCCAAAATTTAACTTAACCTTGGGTTTGAGGTAAGCAATTTTCATACCAAGTTTGAAGACTGAATGATGTTTCTTTCAAAAGATATCAGTCAGAAACCACAAAATTGACAATATTTCAAAGTTTCAAGGGACATAACTCCAGAACCCCTTAGACCTCTGAACCGAAAACTATACTTGATCTTAGTTTTGTAGTAAACAAGTAACATACTAAGTTTGAAGACAGTACGTATGTAATTTCATTTAAAAGTTATCAGTCGGAAACCCTAAAATTCATAAAATTTCAAAGTTTAAAGGGACATAACTATAGAACCCCTTGGACCTCTGAACCCAAAATCGAACTTGGCCTGAATTTTGTGATAATCATGTAACATACCAAGTTTGAAGACAGTGTGTTATTTCGATTCAAAGTTATCAGTCGGAAACCCTAAAATTCACAAAATTTCAAAGTTTCAAGGGACATAACTCCAGAACCCCTTAGATGTCTGAACCCAAAATTAAACTTTACTTGAGTTTTGCAGTAAACAAGTTACAAAATGTACATACCAAGTTTGAAGACAGTATTTTATTTCGTTTAAAAGTTATCAGTTGGAAACCCTAAAATTCACAAAATTTCAAAGTTTCAATGGGCATAACTCTAGAAACCCTTGGACATCTGAACTTGAAATCGAACTTGGCGTGAGTTTTGTGATAAACAAGTTACATACCAAGTTAGAAAGCAGTACGATATTTCGTTCACATGTCATCAGTCGGAAACCTTCGGGGGACAGACACACGACTGAGTGTATCACATAATACCTCGCCACTATGTGTAGCGGGGTATAAAAATACATTACATTTTAGTATAGATCATTCAGTCTAAAATAATTATTTCATTCTCCTGTGATGTTTTATTGTGTTGTCATAAGCAAACTGAATTGTAATGGTGACAGATTTGGAGGGACAAAATAATTTCTGTATAAGTGGCTATTTTTGCAGATCCCAATTACAAGACTTCTTTCAGAAATGTTTGATTTAATTTTAAAAGGACTGAAATATTCACAATTTCTAACCAAATACTGTATAAAGTCTCATATTAAGTATATTTCATGATATGAAATATTTGCGACTTAAGAATAACCCTGCAAAAAATTAAGTCCTTGAGAAAATAACCACTAAGTCAGTATAAAAGATCATTTCAGAGCTTATGTTTTACTGTTATATGTATATTTCCTGACATAAATTAAAATTACTTACTTACTTACCACTAATAGGGTATAATATGTATCGCGATAATATATATATATATATATATATAAATCGTCATGCAAGTAGAATATCACAACAGTTAGTTTTACAACAAAGGTGTATCGTTACGCCAATATCAGTGTGATTGACAGATTGTGGGAGAAAATAAAATTTTTCAGGGACAATAACTCTAAAAGAGTATATCGCAAACTGACATAGCATGACAGACATTAATCACATTACTCAACATGAGATATTTTGTACCGATTCCGTATTTTTCTTCGACAAAGGTGTTCATTGTTTGGGAAGATCATTTCTATGCAAATTTGATTGTATATTAAGACAGGCGGCACGATATTTAATTATCATACATAGAGATCTGCTACCTTTCGAAGTATATCAAACCGACATTACATAGCACATTGAGAATAAAGGGAATAATAATCAATCAAAAGAAATACCCGGCCTACCATAAACTTTCTACTAAAAAAATAATAAGAAAACAAGAAACTTGCCCAACCTTCCTAACAAAAGTCAGAAATATCTAGCAGACATTCATTATTACTGCTGGGAATTGGTTCATATATATTGGGTCTGAAGAAATTTTTTTTACAAAATGGGCCAAATTACTCTGCAAACAATGCTGTACACGTGTGACCAATAGTACACACTAACGTAAAGATCCATATTTGAGATTATAAATTTCATACTTGATAATACAACTGAGATGAATATAAACAACGTATACAATACTTATAAACAGAGCTTCATGTCACCAAAGTAGCAAACAGCCAAAAGTTCGAGATTTAGTGAATAATAACAATCCCAAAATATGATGGCTTATGGGTATCATTTGTCTAATGCATCAACAAAATGCGACAAAGAAAATTATACAAGTATGTACTCGTGTCAAGGTGATCGGTTTATTTATGTCACGTGACCTCAATAAGAAAAAACTTTGACGTTTTGTTTATTTGAGTCTAAAATCGACCAGAAAAATCTTTGACCTCCTGTGTATGCCTCTCAATGTCGAGTTAAGTAATTTCATTAGGAGCCAACCATTAATGTATTGGAATATTTAATGGATCAACATGACAAAAAGATGTAGAAATTTCTCGGTTGAGCCGGAGGTGTATATTCAGATATATAATAAATCTACATCCTTGGTTGATTTCTCGAACCGTGTATCAGATAATAGTCAATATTTATCAGCTCTAACACAAACGTTTACGTAAAATGGTTAAGGCATTTTAAAAACAACCGGCACCTGAATCGACCTTAAGGGTTTTCAGCTATAGAGTTGTAGGGCGCGTCCACAGTTGGATACTGGAATGCCCCATCTGTGCGGGGTAGTCAGGTCATAACACGGAAAACCTGACTGTAAACTATTGTAGATTACTGTGTGGAGACATGCCACACTGTATGCAGTATGAAGACCGCTTCTATGTTTGTCTTAGGAGAGCAGACTCACTAGGGGTCGTGTAGAACGCTAAATTTCCCGCCCCTACCCATTTCTCCCCTTTCCAGCGACATTAAAGACCCGTTTCAGGGTTATATTTTCCACCTTTATTTCTGTTCTGTTCGGCACCTGAATCGGTTTTCACGGAGGAACTGAGGCCACTGAGCTGTCGGGCGCGTCCCAAGCTGGTGGTCAGTGGGATTCCCGTGTCTGTGCGCAGGATTCAGGTCATATAGTAAGCTTGCCCGCGACCTATTGTAGCCGAACTGCTTAGAGAAATGCCAGGCTCCATGCAGTATTATGACCCCTTCTATATGTTTCTGAGATGAACAGAGTCACCTGGTCTCGTAGAGAAGGCTAAATTTCCTGCCCCTACAAATTTCTCCCCTGTTCCAGTGGCTATCAAAACTCGTTGCCGCTTCCATCTTTATTTCTACAACTTGTATTTTCTCGCCCTGATAGAGTTGAAATATTGCTAAACGGACGTGAAACTAATCAATCTTCTTTTACGTATGAATAATCAGCTATATCTCGGCGAGAAAACGTTTATCAGAAAGAAATTGAGGTGGAAAGAATCACCGGACCAACGAGTCTAGATTGCCACTTGGTACGGGAGAATATGGGTATGTGGGAAGGACATTTAGCCTTCTTTTCGACCCACTTGAGTTTGATCTTTTATCGGGTAAAATAAATAGGGTCTTTAAGCAGTGTGGAGTGCAGCTTTTCCCCACTCGTATTGCCAAAAAAGCTTCGCACGAAGGTTTTCCGTATTATAACCCGACTACCCCCGCATTGACAAAGCATTCCAACATCCACCATCGGGGGGGAGGGGGTACCCTGGCAGCTCTGTAGACTAAGCCTTTGAAAGCCGATTCAGGTGCCAGGAAAAGTTGTTTCAATACCCATCTGTGTTTATTTCACCTTGGATAGCTAACTTCCAAATGAGTGGCTATCTTGTCATCTTAGTCAGGTCTGGAGCTATTGAAGGTTCGCAAGCAAGAGAAATCTTTCTATTTCCACACGTGAAATTCATATAAGATTGATTGATTGATTGTTGTTAAACGCCAACTACAGCAATATTTCAGCTACATCGTGGCGTGAACTGTTGATGATATCATGAATATATAACTAAAACAGTCATATAAAAGGTATGGCTATGTACAGAGAAAACAACTTCTAAATGATAAAATCGTACGATAAACAATGAAAAATAATAAATCAGATTTAATGAAATTTAAAACTTAAATGATATAAACTTATATTTTACTATACATATTAACAGGTTTTAAAAATTGAATAATTTTGTCGCCAGCGACGTTTGTAAATGAATCTTTTAGAGAATCAGCTGTATAAAATGTGCGACGTAGTCGGCAACATTGACACAGTAGAAGTGTCCATAATGGAACACATTGGTTTATTGTCTATTGAGCAATCTTAAATATTTAAGAACAACAACTCTACTGTTGCTTGAGTGATGGGTTAGTTGGAGTTTAACGTCTAGTGAGCAATAGGTAATCAATTCAAATACAATGGAAATAAAAGAAGAAAGAAATAAAGGTGGAAGGGGCAATCGGGGAAATGGATGTTTGATTGCCGCTCGAAAAAGGGAGAAATGGGTAGGGGCAGGAAATTTTAGCATTTCATACGTAAACCAGTGCGTCTGCTCTCTATAGTAAATTGAAGAAGGGGTCTTTACACTGCAAGGAACATGGCGTGTTTCTTCATAGTTTGGTTACAACAGTTCGCCGTCAGACTTTCCGTACTATGACCCTACTACCAAGCACAGACGAGGCATTCCTTCCCATATTCACCATCTTGGGACGCGCCGTCAGCTTTGTAGTTAGAGCCCTTGTAACCGATCAGGTGCCGGGACAACACTAATAAACAGCTATATTTCAAAGCTAATAAAAGAAGGCAAGGGGATGAAGGAATATTCAACTTTACATCAATTTATTTCAGATCTTGCAAGCGATACCGAACGTAATGAGGGTACGACTTTCTCTCCAATCTAGCCTACACCCGTTTGAGAATGGTCGTAAACTTGAAGCTTGAGATGGATTTGTCTACTTTCACATTAAGCGGATCCAGGTTAAAGTAGGACCGAACTACCTGTATAGAATATAGATCTCGCAACAAATGAAAGTAAATTATACACTTCATATCATTCTGCCCGAGGAGTAACAATCATGTAGTACATGCACTGAAAGATCCAGCACAATTGATGCAGTTCTAGCACAACTGCAAGTCCAGGGGCTGCCTATACAGAGCTGACCAGGCGCGTCCCGTGTGATTGTTCGAGAAATACTCTTGTCTATGGTTAGTTTGAGTTTAACGTCCAGTGAGTAATATTATAGCTACAACAGGACGAGAACAAGTTCATTCAGAAAAATTAAAAGCAAAAGGAAAAAGTAATAAAGGTGGAAGGGACAACCGGGCAAACAAGTTTCGATTCCACTGGAAAAGGAGTGTAAAGCCTTTTTCAATTTGACACTCCTTAGAGAAATATAGAAGGGATCTTTACACTGCATGGAGCGCGTCGTTTCACCACACAGTTTAGCTACACTGGTTCACGGTCAGGCTTAAAGTTCCTTGACCCGACTGGTTTGCACAGACGGGGCATTCCCCACTTCCAAACCTGGGTATGCCCCCGGCAGCTCTGCAGATAGAGCCCCTGAAAACCGATTCAGTTGCCGAGATCTATGAGGGGTAGCCAATTCATAGTACAGATAACGAACCATTGTATTCATCTGTACAGCCCTGCAGTATAAAGACCCTTCTATATCTCTCGAAAAAGAATCACCGAGATCGTATAGAAAGCTACATTCCCTTCCCCTATCTATTTCATCATTTTAAATGACAATAAATATTAGTTGCCCCGGTCGTCCCATCCGTCCGTTTCTTGTAGAACCTTTTTAGTTCAAAAACATGTTCTCATCCTGATATAAGTGAAAATTGCTCACTGGACACATAATTTACCAATCATTCAAATCTAGAAAAATCATCATAAGATTTGTACTCTACCAGTAGTATACCTGTATATAGTGTTTAATATTTCGCTCATGTCATCAATTTTTATGATTGATTGATTGATTGATTGATTGATGTTTTACGCCAACTTCAGCAATATTTCAGCTATATTGTGGCGAGAACTGTTGAATATACTAAACAATTTTAATAAATACATAAAATATCTATATAAAACCATATAGCTTTATACAAGTAAAAGAAATGTGTAAAATGTTAAAAACATAATTAAAGAAATTATGATTTGACTAACAATATTAGAAATTAGAAACTAGTTTAAAATTGATCTTTNTGCACGTTAAAGAACCCTTGTAGCAAGCTCTTTTTGGGGTGGTCCGTAGGTGATCGGCTACAAGGCTAAATTCCCCGCCCTTGACGATTTCACCCTACTTTTCCAGTGGCAGTCAGAATTTCCCGTCCCATGGCCATTTCCATACCCCAAAGTGATTATTTATCAACAAACTTGTTCTCGTCTTGATATAGCTGAAATATTGCTGAGTAGACGTTAAACAATATTCAATCAATCAATTTATGAAAACTTACCCGATTAGTTGCCCCGGACATCTCAGTAACACTGGATTAATAATCTTCAACCTACCTTAATGTGATGAGAGCAACTTGTTGACCTTAAACACCTTCGTGCAGTCTTTTTAAGGGTTACTCCACTATCAGAAGAAATGTGCGATAAATTTATCACCTGCATTTCTTGAAATACAATTCATTCTCTCCATGCATTATTGTTAGTTCTATAGGATAAACAGGAAAGAGGATAAGTACACACAACTTATTCTCACTGTCGATTTCATGTACGAAGTAGGCAATACTACGCAACTTAATTTAGTGTTTTCCCATATTCAACAATTAAAGCATAAAGCAGCCACCGTCTGCAAAGCTGATTTAGTTACGGAGCATTGTCTTCTTTTTTGTTCCATATGTGTAATTTTGCGAAAACATATTCAGGATTAGTTTTAAAATAGATTGACACAAAAAGTTTTGTTTCTAATTATGTTTGTTGCATAGACATTTTGTCATCATGTGAATACAGATGCTTATGTCCAATTTTTCCCTCGTAAAATGACCGAGTTTATCTTCATTCTATTATATCGCAGTAGAATTCAATTATTTTACTCAGTTTAACAGGATTGTTATTTACTTTTTAACGTAAAACTGGTAGCAGTTATGCCTTTGGCTAGAAAAGAATGTCTCTTAAGACACCACTTTTGACATGATGGGTAAGAATTTTCTCCATATAACAATGATCTCGCAAAGTATGGTACTCTATGGTTGCTTCTGACACTATCTTTTGACGTTTATTCAGATATTTGATGAATGAGTGATTGGATTTTGATAAAATGTTCATATTGAAATCGACTTACAATACTAGTATATCAGTATTGTTGGTCACTTTAATGTCAGTCAAGAGATATTAATGGGGAGGTTAAAAGTGTCTGGCGATTTAGTATAAATAACTCAATACCGAACACACTATAAATTTGGTTTCTGTACATGGCCATTTGATTGAATTTAATAATCCGGTGTAATAAGGTCCTGGTCAGTATCTGTGCCTCAACCCGGCATCTGAATCAGTTTTCATGGGCTCCTGGTACTGCCTTGTGCTTCCCAGATGGTGGATAGGGAAATGCCCTGTCTATGCGGGGTAGTCAGATCATTATACGGAAAGCCTGACCGCGAACCATTGTAGCCAAACTATGTGGAGAAATGCCACACTCCATGTGGTTTAAAGACACCTTTTATATTACCCTTAGGAAAGCAGAATTATATTCTGTCGTATAAAATATTTTACGAAAGGATATGGAGTAAATGAACATGAGACCATAACACATGTAAACTTCAACTGCATTAATTTTAATGAGCTGTATGGCCATTTCGGAAATTTATTCCTCATCAGCAGCACTAGAACCCAAACAAAGGAAATCTATCATTTCAAAAAATGTTGAAAGCGCATCAAACCAAACGAAATCCGAATAATCAGTAATATCAAATATAGCTAAGGACAAAACTATGATGGAAGGAGTTAATCCTTCGATTTTAGAATTTACATAAATTTAGATAATAGGAATTGAACAAAAAGTACACATGAAATATTATCTCATGTGCAAGTACACCATATCTAAGAAAAATAAAGAGCATACATCTCTACCACGGGGAATTGTTTTACCAACTCCACACTGCAATAAAAGACAAACTCCTGTATTAAATATTTTACGAAAAGGCTTAATTTCCTGTCCCTACCCATTTCTCCCCTTTTCCAGTGGTTGTCACTTCCACCTTTATTTCTATGTTTCTCCTAGCTGAATCTCTCAACTTTTGGCATCTTCTAAACACTGTGATGATTTAACAAAGCATATCATTCAAAATTGATTTTAACTACGCTTACGTCAATTGAATTTTATAACAACGGGGTTTTGTTCTGTGCTCACGTGGAAATATGCGGTTTAAGATCTGTCGGGAACCAAAATATAATTGGTCCAGTACTAGTAGGTAAATGATATCTTTTATATTATATTTATAAATGCATTTTCTTATTAAAATCTTTTCAGGGGCTCCGGCGACGCGTCCCCGGTTGGATAGGGGAACGCCCCGTTTATGCGGGGTAGTCAGGTCATGACACGGAAAGCCTGACCGAGAACCATTGTAGCCAAATTGTGGAGAAAGACCACGCTCCATGCAGTATGAAGACCCCTTCAATATTGTCCAAAGAGAGAAGAGTCGCGGGGAATCGTATAGAAAGCTAAATTTCCTGCCCCTACCCAATTCTCCCAGTTTCAAGTGGCAATCAAAACTCGTTGTCCCGGTTGTTCCTTCCACCTTTGTTTCTTCTTTTACTGCTATTTTTTGAATTGTTTAACTTGTTCTCGTCCTGATATACCTGAAATATTGCTCAAATTGACGTTAAGCTGTTACTATGCAATCAATCGTATAAAATTTCTACCTACAAGACCAAAAATACTGATAATGGACAAAATGTAAAGATAACTCGTTATTCCACATGAGTTAGTAAACAATGAAAAATCCAAAATATATTAAATTGCATTTTATTTCATACAATTCATATAATGTACTCGCCGAGAGTCTTAGCGTGGTGAAACGTACTTACACTAACATTTTAATACAACCGCATAAAAAAATTGAGGTCGTATGGCGCTGTCGTCGTCGTTGTCTGTAGACACTTATGTTTTTGGTCAATAAATTAGGTTCAAGTTGATCATTCTATATAAAATTTTAAGACAATGTTCACTAGCACAAAAGGAAAGCTGGAGACAATTTTGGCCATTCTGGCCCTTCCCACTTTTAAAAGGGAGGAAAAAAAAGCAAAATTGGGTGTTTTCACTTGTTTGGCTTAGGATTTTTATAATCTATCTGATTTTGATTGGGTTTTTTTTTCGGTGCACTCCTTAGAAAATTTCCAGTTGGGTATATGTCAAAGGATTTCACGTCGCATGCACCATTCATGAGATAAATTGGACCAATAAAGGAGCGAATCTCAAGAATCGTATTTTTTTTATGTATACTCCGATTTAAATACAGTTTTTCAGTAGATTCCCCATGAAAAATTAACACAAAATTAGATTTTGGTAGATGTTTCCCTTTCGGAGCTGTAAGGGGCCAAAACAGGGCCAAAATTGCAAATGTGCAGATTCCTTAAAATTTTTATTTTTCATTGGATTTCAATTGGAATTTTTCTCTATATTTATCTGGTTGTAATCTTTTAATGGACTTCAAAAATGTTTTGGATTTATCTGCACTGACGAGACGTAAGTTGTCGAAATGAGCATATGCAGGAAATAAATTAACAGTTACATCGCTATTTTGTTATTTAGTAGTGTGACTACAGATTTTTCGTAGCATTTACGGTTCCCGAGAATAATGGGGACAATTTGTTTTGTTTCGCTTGGTTTTATGCATTTTAAACATTTTTATTTTGCAATAATGGATTTCCTATGTTTGGATTCTAGTACAGCTGATGAGGAATACATTTCCGAAATGGCCATACAGCTCATAAAATTTATTGCAGTTGGATTTAACATTTGTCATATTGTCTCATGTTCATTTACTCCCTATCCTTCCATAAAACATTAAAGGGCCGCTATTGCAATTTTTCAAAATATATGTAAAAAAAAATACCGGAGTTGCATAAAAAATAGTAAATTTCGACATGCAGTACACGTGTTTAAAGGAGTAAGCTCTCATCAGCAGCATTTGAATCAAATGATATGGAAAGCCAAAAACCAAAAGAAGTCGGAAAAAAGAAATCATCACCAAAATATCGAAATAGGAGGCCAAATCCAGTACCAAGGACATCTACCGAGTGCCATACACAGAATGAAGCCCCAGTATTTTTAAGTGTTTAGAATATTGATAAAAACAGAAAAATCTTTCTTTAAAACCAGAATTTGATGGGATTTTTTTCTATAGATTTATCATGTAAGCTTTTGGTAGTATGTCAACAGCTTACCGTTTCCGAGCGATAAGGGATCAAAGGGCCAAAAATTGTAATTTTTGAAAATACTTTAAATCTTAATATTTAATTGGATTTGTTGATGTTCAACTAACTACCTTGTCAAGCTCCTTATTGTGTCCTTCTAGTTACTGCGTCAAGGTCTTAATTGTGTCAACATTCATGTTTAAATTACACTTGTTCAAATTCCAGTGGACATGCTGCGCTCGACGTAGCCATTTTTTTGTAAATTGATTAACTTGTTCTCGTACTGATATAGCTGCAATATTGCTAACTGGGCGTTACATTCAAATCATTAAAAAATATGTGCTGCAAGCATTTGATTCCTAAAGATATATATATAAAATAAGATTGATTGATTGATTGAATATTGTTTAACGTCTACTCAGCAATATTTCAGCTATATCAAGACGAGAACAAGTTTGTTAATAAATAATTA
>MJUU01057880.1:22413-43190 GCA_002080025.1 Modiolus philippinarum | reverse complement strand
TTTTTTTTGTAAAGAATGCGTCTTAATTAAACATCTATATGTCAAGGATCTTTAGACATAGCAGAAAATATGACTTGCAATGTTTTTATTACTTTAATATCAGTTAATGATATAGTACCCGAGACAGACTATTTTTCCCTTTTTTACATAGGAAATGCATAGGAACACTGTCTCATGAAATTTGAATTTTTGTCAAAACCGAGTAAAGTAGACACTAGAAAATTTGAAGTTTTGCTGTAGATACATTTCAGAATGGAGTGAAATCATAGGAATGTCTTTATTTAAAGAAAATTCCTGTTATAGGTATAACACCACTAATTCGTAAACCAGTCGGGCACATATGTGAATATAGTCCTTATTGTGAGACGAAATAGTTCCGAAGAAGTGTTAATACCATTTGAGTCTGAATATATTGACCAATAAATATGAGTCTTTCTGGAAGTTTATCATGTTGGGATTATTTTGAGCCTACATTGGCTTCTTTTTGTACAACATTTAGAATTTTAAAAGGGCTAAAGGGGGATGTACTAATTCTGCCAAAAATGTAGTCAGGAAGTACCTATCCATAGGGTTGTATACTTCCGGGAACCAGTTCGCTCTTATATGCAAGTTAAGGTGGGTTGATTTTTTCATGAGAGTTTCTCAAGAGATGTATCTTCGATATGAGACCACTGTCACTCTTATTAAACTTCAGGTAAAAATTCTACAAAGGTTGGAACATGAGTAATTTAACATGGGAGTCTATGGGAGTCCGAATTAGTGGTGTTATACCTTTAGGAGAACATGCACTGACAAGGTTTGCCCCCCTCTTTTTCCAAAATATATTCAAAGACAATTTATCTCCCCTTTAAAATTTGAACAGCAACCATATCACTTCATGGACATTTTCAGGTGGTGTACTACAAATGTGTAACATTTCACCAAACACCAAGCAGCCATTTAGGAGAACATGCCCTGACAAGGTTTCCCCCCCCACCTCTTTTTCTAGAAAAATATTCAAAGACAAATACTGTGAAAGTACTATTTTTCGTTGGGTTCCAATTTTCGTGGATTTCGTGGTTGGCTAAAACCACGAAATTAAGTTCCCAAGGAAATGCATTTTTCTCTTGAGTTTGAATGCACAGAATTTGAAACCGCGAATTTACGTACCCACGTAGTGGTGATATTTATGGAAACCACGAAAATTGATGTCCACCAATAAAAGTACTTCCACAGTAATCTCCCCTTTAAAATTTCAGACAGCAACCATATTACTTCATGGATATCTTGAGGTGGTGTACTATAATTGTGTAGCATTTCATCAAAATCAAAGCAGCCGTTTAGAATAACATGTGCTGATAAGGTTCAACACTCCCCCTTTTCTACAAAAATATTCAAAGACAAATTATCTCCCCTTAAAATTTTTGGACAGCAACCATATTACTTTATGCACATCTTGAGGTGGTGTACTACAACTGTGTAACATTTCATCAAAATCCGAGCAGCCGTTTTAATAGGAAAACATGTCCTGACAAGGTTTGTCCCCCCTTTTTTCCAGGAAATATTCAAAGACAAATTACCTCACCTTCCAAATTTCGGGTAGCAACCATATTACTTCATGCACATCTTCATGTGGTTTACTACAACTGTGTAACATTTCATCAAATCGAAGCAGTTGTTTAGGAGGGCATGTGCTGACGAGGTACATGGATGGAGGGACAGACGGACAGACTGACAGACGGACAGACAGACAGATGGACAGACAGGTGATTCCTATATACCCCCAAACTTTGTTTGCGGGGGTATAACAATCATTACTACCAGTTAATGACTTTGATTTGAAACTGCTGGAAATTTCACTACTCAGAATGTTGCATCATTCGGACCATCAACACACAGGATCTTTCATATTTTTACTGTCTGTTGGAAGGCACGGACCAACTGATTTTCATGTGTGTGTAAGATTTTCACCCAAGCTGGGAAATTTTTTTGCCCACTTTGTGGGCCAGATTATTGTTTTCCATATAAACTATGCTAGGAAATTTTGTTGAGGCATGATTTTTTCCTAATGGATAAGATCAGGGCGGATTATTTTTTTCAACCCATATGCTGGCGAGAGAATTTCATTTTATTTTTGGCAAAAATCGGAACCAGAATTTTTTTTCTAAAAATACCAGCCTCCCCCCTCCCCAAAAATCTTTAAATTTTATCATTTTTTCCTATAGTACTTTATATTTATTTTTATTGTGTTTTTTTTTACCATGTTCCTAACAAATAGTTTTATTAGGTACAACAATGTAGCAGAGATACTAACACACTTTGGTAATAGAACTTACATCAAGGGTTTAACCTTGCTGCTACAACAGGCAGTACAAAAATCAAAACATGATCAATGAGAATTTTTGAAAACTCAAGGAAAAGAATAATCTCATTCTGATGCAAGTAGTTATGATATTTCTCCTTAGGAGATTTTGGATTTATAACGGGCAAGTTTCAGAGAGCAGGGTAAAATAGAAAACAATTTACTATTGAGTTGTTAAATATTGTAACTCATACACATATTGACTTCCAGATGAAGAACAATAATAAAAGCCTTGTTCCATTGCTTGGTTCTACCATGTATTTGTAGACTTTGTCTTGTGTTCATTTACTCCATATCCCTCCATTTTTTTTACAATAGTAAGGAGATATTTTTTCTGCTTTTCAATCTTAATATGTGAGATGTATGATGGCTGCCAATCATGCCAATGGTGCAGGGTGGTAAGAGAGAAACTTTGGTACAATTATGCTTTCAACAACTTCATGAATGAAAATTTCTGTGGGGGAAATCTTATTCAGGATTATGTAAATTGTTATTATCAAAACCTAAACAATATATTAGAATATGAAAAATACAGTTTATACATGAAATTCATCACATCAAGTTAAATAAATTTTGCAAATGTCTGAAAATAAAGCTTGCCAAGCTTTTAAAATTTTGAAAATTTATCTAACAAGATGGTTTAGTTGTAGAAACTGTTTCTCTGTTGGCCTAACACAGATCACTGGGGACTGCACTCCAAATATGTTTTGGGAAATTTCATGAGACTTTTTCTCTCACTAGTGTAAAGGACATATAGATTTCACAATTGCATAAAGTGTAGAAATGTCATTTCTCATGAGATACTAGCTGTTGTGGAATTTGTTTCTCTAATGATTTCAAGGAAATTTTGGACAACAAAATGCTCCCTTTTTTTTACTGTTCAGAAATAAATGTGTTCTTTGAGCGTAAGGTCTTCAGGCATGGTCACCTTTTTCAATGGCATCACAATGGTAAAATCAGAAAATAGAAATCATAATTGACGTCATAATTGAATTTCAATGAAATCGATGTCAGAGAACAACATCATCTCTCACAGCCCACTCGGGAAACATGAAAACAAGACAGGAAATAGAGAAATATAGTTTCTACAACAAGAACGAAGTTGATTATGAAATTCTCACTTCAAGTTAAATAAATTTTACAAATTTTTGAAAACAAGGCTTGCCGAGTTTTTAAACATTTGAAAATTTAATTAACAAGATGTGAGAAATTTCATAATTAACATGTTTAAGTTGTAGAAAATGTTTCTCTAATGAAATAATGTAAAACACAGAAGATTATGTCCAAAACAGGAACGTAGGAAACTTCAAGGGAGGTGTTCTCCGTCTACTGATGAGAAATATTTTTATCAGACTGGTCATGCATTGGTTAAATTTGCTAGAAATTAGAGAAAAATATTTTCACACCTGTTAAGAAATCATTTTACCACAGTTAACTAATCACTCTTATACAGTTAATATGTTTACCTGGTCTGGTATTAAGTTCTTGAGGTTCTGCAATGCAAATACTGGATCTTTCAAATTTTCCTTTTCCAACACTCCGCAAATGTGATCCCGAAAATGCATGATAGACCTCAATACACGAATCACATCCTTTTGAATGGCACTCAAATGCTCTTTGTATACATTTTCACTCCTCTTCATAGCAGCAGTGCCCCTAATCATGAATTAAATTATATATATATTGCAAACATTTTACCAGCATCAATACGAGCATTGTATTACTGGTTGTATAGTATTACTGGTTGTATAGTGAAATTTCTAATGTACATTTTACTTATTGACATTGACTTCAAAGGCATGTTTAAGTTTCTTGTTACAATGTCAGTTTCCACAATTGCATCTAGTGAGAAACCACATTTCTACACTAGAGATAGTTAAATTCTTAAAAGCAAGGCTTGCTGAGCTTTTCAAATATTTGAAAATTTAACTATTGAGAGTATAGAAATTTCGTTTCTCACGAGATTAGATACGGTAGTGGATTTAATTTCTCTAATGATTTTAGATAGATTTTGGACAAAAACATGACCACCCCTTTTCTGATGATCCAAAATAAATGTGTTCTTTGAGTGTGATGTCATCAGGCATAGTCACCTTTTTTCAATGAAGCAACAATGGTAAAGTCAGAAAACAGCAAATATATTTGATGTCATAATTGAATTTCATCCAATCACTTGCCTGAGAACAACATTCTCTCTAGAGAGGAGAAACGTATTTTTCCCACTGCTCAGGGACAGAAATTTGAGAAAACTTATTCTAAGAATTCAACAACTGACAAGAAAATATTCTGTCATAAATCTTGTTTCCATGATAACTGGTACATTTTTTTTTTTTAAAGAGAAAATCAAGTTCTAGTAAGACAAGAGGCTCTCAAGAGCCTGTCTCGCTCACCTGGACCATGGCTGCCATAGATAAAAGGCATTTCCAATAGGAAAAATGAAAAATAACATTTAGCAGAATACTTTTTTTTCTAAAATTACAGTATTCTTGTTTGGTTTCCATGGCAACCGAAAGATCCACCATCCATTACAATCAATAACAGAACACCATTCAAAAAAAAATTTGGGCAGGGGTTCCCCTTATAATTAAAGTAATACATAGTACTGAAATTAAAACATGCAGACCACTTTTCAAATAAAAATTCAAAAATTTGGGCAGAGGTTCTCCTTAAAATCAATAGGGCAAATGTAAAAACAATGTTCCAGATGGGGGCCATCTCGGATGAGGCATGGACCTACCAGATACATTTTTGGGTGGGACCACCTAGGGACCATTGTGGCTTAGATTGGTTCTAATTGGACTAGTAGTTTCTGAGAAGAAGATCTTTGAATGTTATATTCCATAGGGTCCAATGTTAAAACTATGTTCCTGCTGGCAGCAATCTTGGATGAGGTACAGACATGCCGGATACCTTTTTTGGAAGAGACCATCTAAGGACCATTCTGACTAAGTTTGGTTATAATTGGACTGGTAGTTTCTGAGAAGAAGATCTTTGAATGTCTTTTCCATAGGGTCAAATGTTAAAACTATGTTCCCCGCTGGCAGCCATCTTGGATGAGGTACGGACCTGTTGGATACCTTTTTTGGAAGGGACTATCTTAGGACCATTGTGACTAAGTTTGGTTATAATTGGACAAGTAGTGTCTGAGAAGAAGATCTTTGAATATGTTTACCCATAGGGTCCAATGTTTAAACTATGTTCCCCGCTGGCGGCCATCTTGGATTAGGTACGGACCTGCTGGATACCTTTTTTGGAAGGGACCATCTAAGGACCATTGTGACTAAGTTTGGTTATAATTGGACTGGTAGTTTCTGAGAAGAAGATATTTGAGTGTGTTTACCCATAGGGTCCAATGTTAAATCTATGTTCCCTGCTGGCGGCCATCTTGGATTAGGTACGGAACTGTCGGATACCTTTTTTGGAAGGGACCATCTAGGGACCATTGTGACTAAGTTTGGTTATAATTAGACTGGTAGTTTCTGAGAAGAAGATTGTTGAATGTCTTTTCCATAGGGTCCCAAGTTAAAACTATATTCCCCGCTGGCGGCCATCTTGGATGAGGTACGGACCTGCCGGATACCTTTTTTGGAAGGGACCATCTAAAGACGATTGTGACTAAGTTTAGTTATAATTGGACTGGTAGTTTCTGAGAAGAAGATCTTTGAATGTCTTTCCCATAGGGTCCAATGTTAAAACTATGTTCCCGCTGGCGGCCATCTTGGATTAGGTACAGACCTGCCGGATACCTTTTTTGGATGGGACTATCTAAGGACCAATGTGACTAAGTTTGGTTATAATTGGACTGGTAGTTTCTGAGAAGAAGATCTTTGAACGTCTTTCCCATAGGGTCCAATGTTAAAACTATGTTCCCCGCTGGCGGCCATCTTTGATTAGGTACGGACATGCCAGATACAATTTTTAAAGGGGACCACCCAAGGACTATTGTGACCAAGTTTGGTTCCAATTGGCCCAGTGGTTTCAGAGAAGAAGATCTTTGAATGCACATTTACATATAGTGTTCTTCCTTTGTGTAAAGTTTCATCAAAATCCTTCAAGTGGTTAAAGAGGAGTTGCACTTACCAGGTAACCCATAAAGAACAAATACCAAGGGAATCAACGAAAAGTCAAAGTCAAATCATCTCCCCTCCCTGGTTTTAGACAATAATCATATTCCTTCATGCACATCTATATCTATATATCTATTGTCCTTCCTTTGTGTAAAGTTTCATTAAAATCCTTCAAGTGGTTTAAGAGGAGTTGCGCTTGTAAGGTAACTCATACATAGGGAATCAACGAAAAAGTCAAAGTCGAATTATCTCCCCTTCCTGGTTCGCACAATATCTATATTCCTTCATGCACATCTCCATATAGTGTCCTTCCGTAGTGTAAAGTTTCATCAAAATCCTTCATGCGGTTTAAGAGGAGTTGCGCTTACGAGAAGTGTGGACAGACGGACGGAACAAACAGACGGACAGATAGACAGACAGACAAGGTGATTCCTATATACCCCCAAACTTTGTTTGTGGGGGTATAATAAAGGAGAAGAATTTTCAACCTCATCCCTATAAAAGAAAAATAATATCAATGTTTATAGGATTTTCAAAAATTATTTTGATATCAAAATGTGTCTCTGTTCCTCCAAATCAGTGAATATAGTAAAAGTGGCATAAATTGTCCCATACCAATTAAAGTTTGCAATATTTCAAAGATTTGTCATTTTATCAATTTAATAAAGTTTTGATTTTGCATATGGATTTTTTGAATGGAAACAAGAGCTGTCGCCGAATGGCAGCCTGATATACCCCCGCTCATTGTACCCTGAATCAATGTGGCAAGTGAAAATTTAATTGTGTCGGGACACAGTACAAGTATGGACACAATACAAGTATAAAAACAATTATATAATCCTAGTAACCAACATTTTCAATGATAACTGTCTGCACAACAATCAAAACTGCCTTACATTTTCAAAAGAAATTGTGATGAAAAATTCCATATATTGTACAACAATGAAAAACAATGACATCTCAGTAAACAGGAAATGCTTAACCTAACTTGAAATCAGAATACACGATAGATTGGACCATAAAGAAGCTCTGTGCAAAACAACAATTGAATCCAACTTACAGTTTCAGAAAAAATTGTGACAAAAATTCCATATATTGTACAACATTGAAAACAATGACCTTTCGGCAAACAGGAAGTGCTAATGACATAACCTTGAAATCCGAAAACATGAAATTGTACCATAAGGAAGCTTTGCAAAAAAACAATTGAATCTAACTAACAGTTTCTGAAAAAAATTGTGATGAAAAATTCCATATATTGTACAACATTGAAAAACAATGAGGTTGCAGCAAACAAGAAGTGCTTATGACGTAACCTTGAAAACGAAATACACAATGGATTGAACCCTAAGGAAGCTCTGTACTGTTTCGGAATGTGCTTAATCCGAGCGGAAATCCATGAATGATAAATGAATAAGGTGTAAAAATTAAATACTTTACTAATCAGTCATAAATATTTCAATACTTCAGTTAACAATCAATTATTTATCTCAAAATCTCAAAATTAAAGCAATAATTCTTAAAATTATCAGTTCCAACTAATAAATGTTCAAATTCACTCAAGTATGCATGTCAGTGTTCCAGCAATTTAAGTATTATCTTAATAAATATTAAAAATAGAATACCAAAAATAACTGGAAACCCCCTGGGTTGAACTTAGAATCCAGTAAATATATCTGTCACAGATTACACTGCTTTTTGACAAAATATTAACTGGAACTCTGTATAAAAATTAGTAATATATGCTCTAGATACTTTAAACTAACTAAATGTTAAGTCAAAATCGATCCCCAATTTAGAAAAAGACCGTGTGATCAGAAAAACATCCGATCAGCTGGGCATTCAAATTTGCTTACCGAGCTCTTGTTTACATTAGAGCTAATACGTCACGTCACACTCCAATTCCCGCTATATGCAAATTAGTTCATGGAATCTAATAATAAATATATTAATCGTGAAATGCATACTATTAAACGATTAGTGTGTTAAAATCATGCAGTATTTACAATGATTATTCATTAATTAACACAAGGAATGCACTCGTATAAAAGTTTTACTATCAGATCAGAGATTACGAGAATCCAAGGCCGATAACTCAAGTATGGAAAATAGTCAAGAAAGTTGGCGGCATTTGTCAACAAATACTAAAACTTTAAGAATGAAACAACTCTGCATTTTAAAAATAATGATAAAAGGAACCATTCAATTCCCGAAATTAAATCCTTTGGCAACATGAAAATTACGTAAGTGTAAAAGATATTATTTACGCAAAATCAACTTCACATCGTACGATGAAAACGTGTTTCACAACAGTACAAATAAAAAATTTAATCCCACTTTCAGTTTTAGAAAAAATTGTGACATAAAATTCCATATATATTGTACAACAATGAAAAACAATGATGTCTCGGCAAACAGGAAGTGCTTATGACTTAACCTTGAAATCAGAAAACATGACAGATTGGATCACAAGGAAGCTCTATGCAAAACAACAATTGAATCCACCTTACAGTTTCTGAAATCAAAGCATGGAATGCTGTTAAGGCAGGTTCCTGGGTATTCCAGAAGTTCTGTAATTATTACTGTTTTGCAGTAATCTTGACATTTAATTTTTTCAAGAATTAAAATCAGAAATTTTCCTTCCCGGTTTAGGTTGTCTTTTCAGTTTTTATATGGGTTGTTGGCAATTTATTTAAAACTCTATTTATTTACATTTCATTGTCTTGCTCCTCTTTGTTGGTATACATACATGTAAGTATTCCAAAGTACAAGCCCGAGTACAAGTGTAACACTCGGTGGCTTAATTAATGTTGATATTTCCAATTTTGTCACTTCCTCTGTCAAGTAATCTAGTTCTTAAGTTTCATTATTTTTGCATATGATTAAATAACTCAATGACGAAGTCACTGTAAATTTACTATCTACATATGGGCATTTCGACAACTTAAGTCTCATCAGTGCAAGCTACTGAGAATGGTAGGTTGTGCTCAGCTACAAATAACAAAACACCGAAGTTACTGTGAATAATGTAAACAGAATTTCAGCATTTTGAGTCCGAAGTCGAGCACTACGTTTGTGTCCCTCTGTTTCTCTATGGCGAACAACGTCATTTCATCCTCCGTGCACTAAGGCAAAGGTTATGCCACACAACAGAAACACTGCGTGTATATATTTATCACTCTTGCTCAAAAAGTCAATCTCTTTTATCCATTTATTATGGAATTTTGAATTGTATCTTCCCTTTTCGCGGAGGCGACGCCATTTTGTTGTTAATACACAGCTGATTCGTGTTCTCGCGTAATCTCGTTAGGCGGGGCCTTTGTTTACCTCGCAGGGTGTGATTGGAACAGCCAATATTTACTTCCGGTGTAACGGAAAAATATTTTTGAGAGAAAATTTTAATATCGGGAGCTTTCAGAGGCATATCGGTAGACGTGAGACCGGCTGCCGAAACCGGTAGCTTCACGGTGAGACCGGGAGGGTTAACAACTCTGGTTACAACAGCGAAACTAGAAGTTACTATGTATCCATTCATAAAAACTGCGCGCCACAGGAAATTTATATGAATGAACCAAATCGTGAATTTCGAATGTCAGTTTAAGTGCTCTGAGATTAAAAAAGCAAAGTATCTCTTAAAAGATATTAAATAAATACAATAAACACATAAAACGATGTAGTTGATCATGAAATGGACACTGTATCGCCATATGAATGGATTATTTTTTGTGCCTTCGTATGAATAACTGGTAAGCCGTACGCGTTTTTAACGATAGTCTGGATCATTCCGATTCTTTTCATACAAAGTAGTCTCCTTAATGTAAGAGTCTGGTTGAAACAGACTTTTTTCAAGATGGCTTTACCCGACAGCTAGAAGGCAGGGAACCTGCCTTAAAAATTGTGATGAAAAATTCCATATATTGTACAACAATGAAAATAAATGACATCTCGGCAAACAGGAAGTGCTTACAGCATGAAGTTTGAAATCCGAATACACAATAGATTGGACAATAAGGAAGCTCTGTGCAAAACAACAATTGAATCCCACTTACAGTTCTGAAAAAATTGTGACGAAAAAATTCCATATATTGTACAACAATGAAAAACAATGACATCTCAGCAAACAGGAAGTGCTTACAGCATCACCTTGAAATCTGAATACACGATAGATTGGACAATAAGGAAGCTCTATTCAAAACAACAATTGATCCCCACTTACAGTTTCAGAAAAAATTGACGAAAAATTCCATATATTGTACAACAATGAAAAACAAAATCTCGGCAAACATGAAGTGCTTACTGCGTAACCTTGAAATCCAAATACATGCTGATTGGAGCATAAGGAAGCTCTGTGCAAAACATTAAATGAACCCCACTTACAGTTTCAGAAAAAATTGTAACGAAAAATTCCAGATATTGTACAACAATGAAAAACAATGACGTCTCAGCAAACAGGAAGTGCTTATGACATAACCTTGAAATTCGAATACATGATAAATTGGACCATAAGGAAGCTTTGATCAAAACAACAAGTGTGGACCCAAATTGATGTCTCGCCCGTCCCTTCATGGTCACAAAATTGATATGAATTCTCAACCTGACTAAATCAGAAAACTAAACATATTAGCTAGACTGTGAAATTAAGGTAAGTGACAAAAGCAATAGAGCAGACTGCAATGAATCACCAAAAATGAAAATATCAGTGACCACTGATAAATACTGAAAAACCAAACATGTTCATTAGACTGTGAAAATGAGGTCAAGGGCTAAAGCCAAACAGCAGACTGTCATGATCCATTTAAGACAAACCCAAATACCAAATATTATTGACCTTACAATATTAGATACTGGGAAACTCAACATGATCACTAGACCATTAAATTGAGGTAAAGGACAAAAGCCATATGACAAACTGTCATGTACTATCTAAGACCAACCTACATACCAAATATCATTGACCTACCACTTGTAGTTACTGAGAAACTAAACTAAGCACAAACTTAACATGTTCATTGGACCATGAAATTGAGGGTCACAGACAAAAACCATATAGCAGACTGTCATGTACTACTCAAGACCAACCTATATACCAAATATCATTGACCTACCACTTAGAGTAAGTGAGAAATGACCAAATCCCAAAAACTTAACATGCTCACCAGACCATAAAATTGAGGTCAAGGACAAAAGCCATATGACAGACTGCCATGTACTATCAAAGACCAACCTCCATACCAAATATCATTGACCTACCACTTATAGTTACTGAGAAAATGACCTAATCACAAAAACTTAACATGCTCACTAGACTGTGAAATTGAGGTCAAGGACAAAAGCAATGACAGACTGTCATGTACCTCCTAAGACCAACCTACATACCAAATATCATTGACCTACCACTTATAGTTACTGATAAACTAAACTAAGCACAAAACTTAACATGTTCATTGGACTGTGAAATTGAGGTCACAGACAAAAACCATACAGCAGACTGTCATGTACTACTCAAGACCAACCTTTATACTAAATATCATTGACCTACTACTTATAGTTACTGAGAAAATGACCTAACCACTTAAACTTAACATGCTCACTAGACCATGAAATTGAGGTCAAGGACCAAGAGCCATATGACAGACTGTCATGTACTATCTAAGACCAACCTACACACCAAATGTAATTGACCTACCACCTATAGTTACTGAGAAACTAAATTAAGCACAAAAACTTAACAAGTTCATTGGACCGTGAAATTGAGGTCACAGACAAAAAAACCATATAGCAGACTGTCATGTACTACTCAAGACCAACCTATATACCAAATATCATTGACCTACCACTTATAGTTACTCAGAAAATGACCTAATCACAAAAACTTAACATGCTCACTAGACCGTGAAATTAAGGTCAAGGACAAAAGCCATATGACAGACTGTCATGTACTACTTAAAACCAACCTACATACCAAATATCATTAACCTACCACTTATAGTTACTGAGAAACTAAACTAAGCACAAAAACTTAACATGTTCATTGGACTGTGAAATTGAGGTCACAGACAAAAACCATAATAGCAGACTGTCATGTACTACTCAAGACCAACCTATATACCAAATATCATTGACCTACCATTTATAGTTACTGAGAAAATAACCTAATCACAAAAACTTAACATGAAAGTTTAAGCTGCCACTGCCGCCGACGCCATACTTTGTACGCAAATGTCTCGCTTTCCGCGCCTTTCGTTGCGGGAGAGACAACAACTGAATCCCACTAACAGTTTCAGAAAAAATGGTGACGAAAAATTCCATATATTGTACAACAATGAAAAATAATATCTCGGCAAACAGGAAGTGCTAACGGCGTAACCTTGAAATCCACATACATGTTGATTGGACCATAAGGAAGCTCTGTGCAAAACAACAAATGAACCCCACTTACAGTTTCAGAAAAAATTGTGACGAAAAATTCCAGATATTGTACAACAATGAAAAACAATGACGTCTCAGCAAACAGGAAGTGCTTATGACATATCCTTGAAATTCGAATACATGATAAATTGGACCATAAGGAAGCTTTGTTCAAAACAACAACTGAATCCCACTTACAGTTTCAGAAAAAAATGGTGACAAAAAATTCCATATATTGTACAACAATGAAAAACAATGACGTCTTGGCAAACAGGAAGTGCTTACAGCATAATCTTGAAATCGGAATACACGATAGATTGGACCATAAAGAAGCTCTGTGCAAAACAACAATTGAATCCCACTTACAGTTTCAGAAAAAATTGTGACGAAAAATTCCTTATACTGTGAAAGTACTATTGTTCTTGGGGTACTAATTTTTGTGGATTTCGTGGTTGACTTAAACCACGAAATTTGATACCCAACGAAATACAAATCTCACGTTGATTTGTACTGCAGAAAGTCTCAAACCACGAATTTAAGAACACATGAACTAATGACTTGTCTGCAATCCACGAAAATTGGCATCCACGAATAAAAGTTCTTTCACAGTATTGTACAACAATAAAAAACAATGACATCTCGGCAAACAGGAAGTGCTTACAATGTAACCTTGAAATTCTAATACACGATAGATTGGACCATACGGAAGCTCTGTGCATAACAACAATTGATCCCCACTTACAGTTTCAGAAAAAATTGTGACGAAAAATTCAATATGCTGTACAACAATAACAAGAGCTGTTGCTGAATGGCAGTCAAATATACCCCCAGCTCATTGAACCCTGAATCGATATGGTAAGTGCAAATTTAAGTGGGTGTGGTCACAATACAGGTGTGTTACAACTTTAAGTGCATTAAGAGGAGTTGCACTCAAAGAGGTAACCCATACATAGGGAATCTATGAAAAGTCAAGTCAAATTACCTCCCCTTCCTGGTTTCCGACAATAATCATATTACTTCATGCACATCTCCATATAGCGTCTTTCCCTTGTGTAAAGTTTCATCACAATCCTTTAAGTGGTTTAAAAGGAGTTGCGCTTACCAGGTAACTCATACATAGGGAATCTATGAAAACTCAAAGTCAAATTATCTCCCCTTTCTGGTTTTGGACAATAATTATATTCCTTTATGCACATCTAAATATAGTGTCCTTCCTTTGTGTAAAGTTTCATCAAAATCCTTACAGTGGTTTTGAAGGAGTTGTGCTTACGAGGTAACCCATACTTGGGAATCCATGAAAAGTCGAAGTCAAATTATCTCCCCTTCCTGGTTTCTGACAATAATTATATTCCTTCATGCACATCTCCATACAGTGTCCTTCCTTTGTGTAAAGTTTCATCAAAATCCTTTCAGTCGTTTAAAAGGAGTTGCGCTTACGAGGTAACTCATACAAAGAGAATCTATGAAAACTCAGTCAAATTATCTCCCCTTGCTGGTTTTCGACAATAATTATATTCCTTCATGCATATCTCCATATAGTGTCCTTCCTTTGTGTAAAGTTTCATCAAAATCCTTCAAGTGGTTTAAGAGGAGTTGCACTTAAGAGGTAACCCATACATATGAAATCTATGAAAAGTCAAAGTCAAATCATCTCCCCTTGCTGGTTTTCGACAATAATTTTATTCCTTCATGCAAATCTCCATATAGTGTCCTTCCTTTGTGTAAAGTTTCATCAAAATGCTTCAAGTGGTTTAAGAGGAGTTGCACTTACAAGAAGTGTGGACAGACGGAGGGACAGACAGACAGACAGACAGACAGGGTGATTCCTATATACCACCCCCCCCCCCCCCAAACTTTGTTTGCAGGGGGTATAAAAAAAAACAATAAAGTCTTGGCAAACAGGAAGTACTTATACGGTAACCTTGAAATTAGTATATACTTATTGGACCATCATGAGTAAGTTATTGCCAAAATATGATTTCATTCTGTAAAGTAGTTGCTGAGCAAAGTGTGGTTACGGACAGACGAACGAACGAATGGAGGTTAACCAGTATATCCCCACTACTATGTAGCGGGGGTATAAAAATATAACAGTTTTTGTTCCTAACAGAAAAACATTAGAGTTATTCCATTAAAATGGATGTGGGGGGGGGGTGTAGGTAGAAAGGGAAGTTTAATGATCAGAATTCTTAGCATGTTCCCATTAGTGTTTTATGTAAAATTATCTAAAAACCGTTTATTGGTTGTAGGGTACATTGAAAGTCCTTTCCTACCTACCCACACCCATTTTAATGGAATAGCCCTTACATATTCAGTATATGATTAACATTGTTACAATATTATTTACAGGAAAGCAGTAGGTTGTAAATCTGTACTATAAATAAATCATATACATACTTGCCAATTTTTGAAAATGCTCATGGGGGTTTTAACCCATGAAACAGCTCCAGTCATACCTTAAAACATATAAAGGGGGATCAAATCCACTTTCTTGTTGTTTTTAACATCTTCAGGACAATACGAACATTTTTTAATAATTAACCATGGAATGACTGTTTTGCAATTAATAGAAGAAATACTTATTCTCTGAAAATTCCAGATTTGATGCTCCCATGGTGAAAAACCTCCACAAATAGAGATATAGTTGTCAGGTATGCTATTGTGCCTACTACATTATGCCATCTTATTCAAATGGTAGAGGTGTGCCCTGTAGGAGGAATCATGTATTCTAAAAGTAAAATGATAATGTTTTGTGGTTTTTCTTTTTGCTTTTGTAGGGAGGGTAGCTTCTAAAGACAGAAGCCTTATCACGGAGGAACCACAGTAACCTGTCTAAACCATACCTTCCAAGTATCCCTATTTATGAGGGTTTGCAGAGATGCCAACCCCATCTGAGGAAAAATAGGAGTATTCACCGTGCTAAGTGGGGTCCTCTCACGATCAGGAGTCATGGGCAGCTTGAGGCTTCAAGAAGCTCTGGGAATTCAGAAACTTTTGGGCTTTTGTATTCAGCCATCACGTTTTCTGTCAAGATCTGCCATTTTTGAAGTGGGATTTTCAAGCGTGGAAGTGATCAATATTACAAAAATCCACCAATTTTGGTCCCGATTACGAAAAAATTCTGGACTGGAGAAAATCGGAGTTTTTTCATGACAAGATCAGAGAGCGGATTTTTGGCATAAAAGTCGGGGAAACTACGGCGAAATCGGAGGGGTTGGCATCTCTGGGTTTGCCCATGGAGGCATCAAAAGCAAAATTTTCCGAGAGCAATCATTTCTCTCTTACTCAACAAAATATTCAATTGGTTTTTGCAAATGGATTGTCATGTCATAAAGTACAAAACCAAAAAGATAGTAGATTTGAAGCCCTGTTTATATGTTTTATGGTATGCTTCCATTTGTCTCACGTTTCAAAACCCCAAAAGTTTCAAGAGTTGGCAAGTATGCTAAACTGAATCTTTTGGGATGCTAATTTGTCCTGTTCACTACACCAGTATTTTTTTGACTGTGTTTTACAAACCTTTGTTTTTCTTTTCTTAGATGAGATTTTAATTTCTCCAACTCTTGAGAAAAGTCTCTCTTCATTCCAGTAAGCAGTTTTTTGTAGTAAGCAGAATCTTTGTCTCCAGCTACATCAGATGACTTTAAAATGATAATTTTAGAAAAATATAAATGCATATGCAGCCATGTTCCACAAAATTTCTAAGTTAAAAGGGGCATAACTCCAGAACTATGTGTACCACTGAACCCAAAATTATACTTGGCCTGTGTTTTGTGGTAAACAATTTACATACCACGTTTGAAGACAGTATGTTATTTCATTCACAAGTTATGAGTACAAAACCCTAAAATTTGCAAAATTTTAAAGTTTCAAGGGGCATAGCTCCAGAACCCCTTGGACCTCTGAACACAAAATTGATCTTGACATGAGTTTTGTGGTAAACAACTTACATACCAAGTTTGAAGACCTTTTGTTACTTTGTTCACAAGTTACCAGTTCACAATGTTAAGAAATAAATTTTACAGAAAACTGTTGATCATGACGATATTCACAAATAGATGTTTTTTAACATTGTGTTTTACTGCGGATAACCTCTGACTTTACCCTTAATTCTCTTGTCATTGTTAAAGGTATTTACCTGTCTTCATAGGTAAACTTGTTTGTTCACACTTCCCATTGTGACAACAATTTTCATTCATGCCTGAAGAGTTTCATCCTTTAGGAAAAAACTATCAAACTGATTAAATGACTTCAAAGGGTTTAAAATGATGAGTAAAAGTGGGGGTTATATCAAACCTTTTTAGGGTGAATATTTTATTTTCAAAATATACATATAACTAGTAGTTATAGATTATAGAACTGGATATTTCACTATTTTTCATATCATCTTTAAAACCTAGTTGTAATATGGAAATTAAAACTAAAAATTTTTCTCAATCCAGAAATTTGACAAACAATGTATGAAAGAGCTTTTTTTTTTTGAAAAGGGGGGGGGGAGGTGCAGAGGCTCAGAATCAAATACCTGGCCAGCAGCATTAAATTTTATGTAAGCAAAAACTAGGTTTTATAGGGCCTGTAAGTCTCGTACAAATTGGTACTTCCGGGACAAAAACCTGTACCCAGAAGTTACATTTTAAACAAAGATATATGACGTTTCAAACAAAAATTTGAACGTCATAATCCTCAGACGTCATGTTTCGGTAGGAAACGTTTTCGAATTGCCGGTTTATCGTGGATTCTCGTGAGTCACATGACGAGACTTACAGACCCTATTCAGTGGATACTTTATCCATTTGTTTGGGACTTAAATCTTTTCCCTTCATCCAACATGTATGTCATTAACTTCATATATTAGTGATAACCAACCAGTTGCAGAAATAAATGCAGGGTCCAAAAGCTCATTGGCCTTTAATGTTTGCTTCAGCTACTTGTGTATTTTACACAGCAGTCCACCATGCAACTTGACAGAAGAACTTTGTGACTTCAAAGTCAAATTTACCTTTGATAATTACATAGCCTAAGTAGAAAAAAAAAACTTGCAATGGTTTCTAAGTATAAGTTAGCTAATTATAATTCAGTTTGCATATATCTTCATAAATTAGTGAATAAATTCTTAAAAAAGGTTTGATACCACCCCAACTATCACTCATTGGTCTTATCAAGTTTTCTTTCTGTACCAATCAAGGTAATCACTTTGAAGTCATTTAATCAGTTTGATAGATTTTTCATAGATGATGAAACTCTTCAGGCATGAATGAAAGTTGTTGTAACAATGGGAAGTGTGAACAAACAAGTTTACCTATGAAGACAGGTAAATACCTTTAACAATGACAACAGAATTAGGGGTAAAGTCAGAGGTATTCTGCAGTAATTATGTTAATGTTTTGTATGTTTCTCTATGTTTATATTTATGTATAAAATGTATCTATAATGTATTGATGTTGAGGGCCTCAGGGGAGATTACTTTTGTAACTAACTGTGTAACCCTCTTGAAATAAAGCCTTTATTATTATTTATTATTATTATTATTAAAATAATTTAGAAAACTGTCCAAATATAAAGTCACTATGGCAAATGGTAACATCAATAAGTATCCACAAGACAACATAAAGCACAATTAATTTCTTTCTGAAAATAGAAGTTACTCACATTTGTTCAATGGAATATGCATATATTGTATATTATACACAATTACACAGGGCATAGAAAATAACATAAACCTGACACCTGAATAACATACATGTGCAAACTATACAATATCCCATATTAATAAGCCAAATCAAAATGCCTGTTTCATTTTACCAGATGAAAGCATTTGGGTTTGTCTTTAATTATTGCATTTGTTTTCTATTCATGTAGTAATTTTATTATACATTTACATGCAATTTTTATTATTATTTTCATTCCTATTGTAACGTCAAATTTCATTGGTCAACGTCATGAACAGCAAAGAAATTATTTCTCGATAAGAGCTCCTTGCCCATTAATACACTAAAAAATTATTGCAGTATATGGTGATGTCAAATTTAGTGACAGCATTGTCTTAAGTTCAAAGAATAAAAATTTTAAGAGATAAAAGTAATTTTGGAGGATAAAATCCTCCAAATTTACTTTTCTTCCTATAAAAATTTGAATTTTTCATTATCATTCAAATGTGCGACATCCTCCCACTCTTCCTTTACATGATTTCCAGTAAGTCCTTTGATTTATGATGGGATATAGTTTTGCTAAATTGTAAACATGGTGTTGGAAATGCATAAGTTATTGACATAAAAACATGAAAAGAAGCAATGGATTTGGAAATAAACCATTCTGGGATTTCAGAAAATACAGTGTAAGTGAAAACAAATGCAATTAACTCTAAACTTGGACCAGATTTCAGGATTTCATTTCATTTTTCTTTCTTTGGTTCCAGGAACAGTTTACCCATTGAGATCCCAATGAATACAACAATACCAATAATTCTGAATTCCAGGTAAAACACATTTTGAGGAAAAACAAACATTTTTTTTTTTAATTCAACAATTGGAATTTTTTATGGTTAGTGAGCAATGAAAACAATGTGTTAGTTTTCAAAAGCAAATTGTATACCCCTCCCCCAAAAAAAGAACTTTTTATTTCATTGTTTCTCCATCATCATTTATGAGTCCTGTAACCCAGTACTTTGGCACTACCATTTAAAACCCATTTTATCTGGAACCTTTCAGCATCCATATGACCTACATGGTAGGTGTTATAACTGATTCCTACCTCAGGCATTTCCATGACAGGTTCTGGTATGGTAATCTGCATGGCAGCTTCTTCAACCTCTTTTTCAGCTTGAACAAGATCTTCTTTCAGTTTCTTTACTTTGTCTACAATACATAAATTGAGTATAAGTATCAGTCACAATTTAATAATAAATTCATACTATTTGTTTAGGTTACAAAGAACTGTGTAGAAGCCCAAAACTTGAGATTTATACTCACTATCTTTTTTGCAGTTTTCAGAATAAATCTCATTTCACACAGTTTTGAATTTGTGTTTGTCAGTCAAGATAATAAATCGACCAACTGCATCAAACTATTCCTGACAGGTGTTTTCTGTCTTTATCTCATAACACAAACAGAGGAAACTAGAGTTGTGACTATATAGCAGCCAATTATACCCTAGCTCATTGAACCCTGAATCAATGTGGTTAGAGCAAAATTAAGTGTGTGTGGAAACAATACAGGTGTTGACATAGTACAAATGTGGAAACAGTACAAGTATAGATCTCGACACAATGGTATATCTCCATAATTTTTCCAGAAAATATTCAAAGACAAATTATCTCCCCTTCAAAATTCCAGCAAGTAGCTATATCTTCGAGTGGTACAAAAAAACAACAGGCTCTCAAGAGCCTGTATCGCTCACCTGGTCCTTGATTAACACAGACATTTTATGTTAAAGAGCCATTATACATGTATATAATTAAACTATAGTTCCAATATGCCCAATTAGTTTAAGGGGAGAAGACCGCTGTTAGATTTCCCCATGGGGTCCGATGTTAAACTATGTTCCCTGCTGGCAGCCATCTTGGATAAAGTGGGAACCTGAAAAAAAAAAACAGTTTTCTTTTAAGGGGTCAACATAAAGACTATTTTGACTATGTTTGGTTCCATTGGCTCAGTAGTTTCAGAGAAGATCTTTGAATGTGTTTTCCCATAAGGTCCAATGTTAAAAACTATGTTCCCAACTGGCGGCCACATAGGAAATAGTTTGAACCTGAAAAACACCTTTTTTGTAAAGGACCACTCAAGGACTATTGTGGCGAAGTTTGGTACCAATGGGCTACGCAGTTTCAGAGAATAAGATTTTTGAATGTGTTTTCCCATAGGGCCCAATGCTAAAACTATGTTTCCCGATGGCAGCCATCTTGGATATCGCACTGACCTGAAACCAGAGGCTCCCAGGAGCCTGTATCGCTCACCTGGGTTTCA
>MJUU01057880.1:0-21248 GCA_002080025.1 Modiolus philippinarum | reverse complement strand
TTCTGAGAAAGACCCACCTGGTGACCATTCCAACAAAGTTTGGTTCCAACTGAGTGAGTAGTTTCAGAAAAAAAATCAACGGAATTCCCATAGGGTTCTATGTTAAACTTTGATCGGCTGTGGCGGCCATCTTGGTCAGAGGTCGGTAATGCCGGACACAATTTTGGAAGGAGACCACCACAGCACCATTTTAGCAAAGTTTGGTTACAATCCAAATGATAGTTTCAGAGGAGAATATTTTCAAAATTCATCCCCCCTTTTTTTCTATTTTTAGCCTTGCTGCCATATTGATCGGAGGTCGGGGTCATCGGACACAATTTTGAAAACGGACCACCCAAGGATCATTTCAAGAAAGTTTGGCTTAGATTGGCTTTGTAGTTTCAGAGGAGAAGATTTTTAAAATTTCATCCCCCCTTTTTTCTATTTTTAGCCTGGCGGCCATCTTGGTTTGAGGGCGGGGTCATCGGACACAATTTTGGAAGAGGACCATCCAAGGAACATCCCACCAAAGTTTCATAAAAATTGGCTGAACAGTTTCAGAGGAGAAGATTTTTTTGTAATTGTGGACAGACGGACGGACAGACGGACGGACGACGGACGACGGACGACAGACGACGGACGCCAAGTGATGGCAAAAGCTCACATGGCCTTTTAGGCCAGGTGAGCTAAAAACACCTCTTTTGCAAGGGACCACCCAAGGACTACTGTGGCCAAGTTTGGTTTCAATTGGCCCAGTAGTTTAAGAGGAGATCTTTGCATTTCTTTTCCCATAGTGTCCAATGTTAAAACTATGTTCCCCACTGGCGGCCATGTTGGATATAGTGCAAACCTGAAAAACACCTTTTAAGTAAGGAACCATCCAAGGAATATTGTGGCCAAGTTTGGTTCCAATTGGCCCGGTAGTTTCAGAGGAGAAGATCTTTGAATGTGTTTTCCCATAGGGTCCAATGTTAAACTATGTTCCAACCTGGCAGCCTTCTTGGATATAGCAAGGACCCGAAAGACACTATTTTTGTAAGGGAGCACCCAAGGACTACTCCAACCAAGTTTGGTGCCAATTGGCTCAGTAGTTTCAGAGAGGAAGATCTTTGAATGTGTTTTCCCATAGGGTCCAATGTTAAAACTGTTTCCCGCTGGCCGCCATCTTGGATATCATGCGGACCTGAAAAACACCTTTTTTGTAAGGGACCACCAAAGGACTATTGTGGCAAAGTTTGGTGCCAATTGGCTTAATAGTTTCAGAGAAGAAGATCTTTAAATGTGTTTTCCCATAGTGTCCAATGTTAAAACTATGTTTCCCACTGGCGGCCATCTTAGATATCGTGTGGACCTGAAAAACAATTTTTTGTAAAGGACCACTAAAGGACTATTGTGGCCAAGTTTGGTGCCAATTGGCTCAATTGTTTCAGAGAAGATCTTTGAATGTGTTTTCCCATAGGGTCCAATGATAAAACTATGTTTCCTGCTGGAGGCCATCTTGGATATCACGCCGACCTGAAAAACACCTTTTTTGTAAGGGACCACCAAAGGACTATTTTGGCCAAGTTTGGTGCCAATTGGCTCAGTAGTTTCAAAGAAGAAGATCTTTGAATGTGTTTTCCCATAGGGTCCGATGATAAAACTATGTTTCCCGCTGGCGACCATCTTGAATATTGCGCCGACCTGAAAAACACCTTTCTTGTAAGGGACCACCAAAGGACTTTCTTGGCCAAGTTTGGTGCCAATTGGCTCAGTAGTTTCAGAGAAGATTTTTGAATGTGTTTTCCCATAAGGTCCAATGTTAAAACTATGTTTCCCTCTGGTGGCCATCTTGGATATTGTATGGACCTGAAAAACACCTTTTTTGAAGGGGACCACCCAAGGCCAAGTGGCCAAGTTTGGTTCCAATTGGCCCAGTAGTTTCAGAGGAGAAGATCTTTGAATGAAAAGTTTACGCCGGAGGGACGGACGGACAACGGACGGACGGATGACGGACGGACAGACGACGGACGGAAGACAGACACAAAGTGATGGCAAAAGCTCACCCTGGCATTAGCCAGGTGAGCTAAAAATGCATACTACAACTGTGTACCATTTCACCAAAATCAAAGTACCAGTTTAAAAGGACATGGGCTGACAAGGTTAGTCCCCCTGTCTTCCAGAAAATATTCAAAGACAAATTATATCTCTGCTTTAAAATTTTAGGCAGCAAACTGTATTACCTCATGCATATTTTCAGCTGGTGAACTTTAAGTGTATCACTTATTTTTGAATAAATGGAAAAATACATTTTCCCTCTGTTACTTCAATAAAAATGATCTCTCCTTTATTTTGAATGGGAAACTTTCTGCACATTTACCTGATAAAAATAGCATATTTGATCAAAGGAGTAGGTGAGGTAAGGACCTTATTTGGCCTCAAAAAATAAAATTGCTTTAAAATGTTCTATGGATATAGCTTAACAGTTAACAAAAAGATTACTCAATTATTGATGTACGATAACAGAGTTTTTCAGTGTAGAAAATTGGACAAATTGCACATTTTGTCGAAAAATGACAAATTTGACCAATTTTGACTACTTCTTCTTCAGAGAAAACATACAGCACAGGCAAGAACCACAAAAACATTTATATGGGGGGTCCAACACAACTATACTAACAAGCTGGTAAATTATCTAATTGGTTCTTGCATGTGGTCTATATTTCGGATTAGGAAAACCGTTCGAAAATATACCAAATTCCTTGTATTTCTATGAAAACGTTTAAAAGTATCTTTAACATGACGTCAGAACTGTACCTACCGTGATGTCATGGGTTCTTAATTTTGTATTTTTTTCTTTAGTGGGATCTAAGCTTTCAAACTAATATGAAAGAAAATATTCAGGTGCAACTTTAAAAATCAGCAAATTCAGGGCCAAATCAGCCCCTTATCGCACCTTGTCCTTTAACTATTATAAGACATTGATTTTCATTTAACTAACTTTCCCATGTTGAATTCAAATTTTTATCAGATGTGCAAGAATAATGGTCAGTTTTAAACCTGTGACTAACTTAAACTTTTAAGTCATTTTATATAATGCTGACATCCTAAACTGACTGTTTGTGAATTTAAGGAAAACCAGTAGTGTGTTTTTGGTACAAAAATGAAAATGTCTCCCCCAATATATATCTTCCTGCCGATGATAAGCATCTTTATATGTTTCCACTGCATTTGAATATTACTAAATTTGATTGAAATCCAATGAAAGTTGTAGAGAAATTGAATTCAAAATTCAAAATTTTATGACAAAATGGGGCATAACTTCCACAAACATAGAAAGCAGCCACAGCCTGCTAAGCTCACCTCGTTGCGCAGCATTGTCACACGTTGCACATGTCAGTAAACAGGAATGGACTATAATCATTCTTTTTAACAGATTCAGTCATGCATAAATTGTAGTTTACAGTCCCCATCGGAAGCATTCATTGTTGTTGTCATCCCAAATTGCATCATACATACCGATATGGTTGGTAAGGGACATGTCAGTAAGCGGGAATGAACTTTAACCATTCTACCTAACAGAGTTGCTCATGCGTAACATGTAGGTCAGAGACAGCATCCGAAGCTTGCATTGTTGTTGTCATCCCAAAATGCATCATACATACCAGTATGGTTGATGTGGGCCATGTCATTAATTGGGAACGGACTTTAACCATTCTACCTAACGAAGTCACTCATGCATAAAATGTAGGTCAGAGACAGCATCCGAAGCATGCATTGTTGTTGTCATCCCAAAATGCATCATAGATACCAATATGATTGATGTGGGCCATGTCAGTAAGTGGGAATGGACTTTAACCATTCTACCTAACCAAGTCGCTCATGCGTAACATGTAGGTCAGAGACAGCATCCGAAGCATGCATTGTTGTTGTCATCCCAAAATGCATCATGCACACCATTATGGTTGATGTGGGCTTTGACAGTAAGCAGGAATGGACATTAACCATTCTACCTAACCAGGTCGCTCATGCGTAACATGTAGGTCAGCGACAGCATCCGAAGCATGCATTGTTGTTGTCATCCCAAAATGCATCATACATACCAATATGGTTGATGTGGGCCATGCCAGTACACGGGAATGTACTTTAACCATTCTACCTAACCAAGGCGCTCATGCGTAAAATGTAGGTCATAGACAGCATCCGAAGCATGCATTGTTGTTGTCATCACAAAATGCATCATACATACCAATATGGTTGATATGGGCCATGCCAGTAAGCAGGAATGGACTTTAACCATTCTACCTAACCAAGTCGCTGATGCGTAAAATGTATGACAGAGACAGCATACGAAGCATGCATTCCAGTTGTCATCCCAAAGTGCATCAGGCATACCAATATAGTTGATGTGGGGCATGTCAGTAAGCAGGAATGGAACTAAATCATTCTTCCTAACCGGACGCAGATGCCGACGCTAGGGGTATCACATAAGCCCCCCCTAACCGGACGCGGATGCCGACGCTAGGGGTATCACATAAGCCCCCCTCAATTCGTGAGGTGAGCTAAAAATAGTGTCGATCAATATTGCAAGACGATATGAACAACTAGGCATGAAGGTCAACCTACTGTGAAATTTGGTTGAAAGTAGGAGAATTGGTGTCCACAAACTTAATTTTGCAAAATTCTAAGTCAAAAAGGTGCATAACTCCCTAAAAAATCAGCCGACCGATCTGGTGAGACAATATGCACAACTACACATGACATTCAACAATCATGTGAAGTTTGGTTGAAATCCGATGAAAGATGTAGGAGAATTGGCATCCACAATTTTGCAAAATTTTAGGTCAAAAAGGGCCATAACTCCAACAAAAATTAGCCGACCAATCCAGTGAGAAGATATGCACAACAAGGCATGATGGTAAAAAATCCTGTGAAGTTTGGTTAAAATCGGGCGAAAGATGTAGGAGAATTGGCATCCACAAACTTACTGACGGACGACAGACGGAAAAGACAAAAACAATATGTCTCCCCCTTAAGAGGGGGAGACATAACTATAAGTACTGTGGGGAACAAAGTTAGGTGACCATATAAAATTTTATTAATTTAGCAATTCATAAAATTCACAAAGGGCAATAACTCCAGCATTACTTTGACTATTAGTTTTGCTTAGTGAAATTTTCAAATGATTTTACCTTTTTCTCTCGCTATACTTCGTTCCAAATCTTTGATCCTTTCTGTCATATTTGAAATATTCACCTGCAAATAAATAAGCCTGTCAATCTCTTTCAAATTTCAAACTTCTTGGTTTATAACTTGTATACAACAGTTGCATTTTTTTTTATAACATTTTACATCACAAAACAATATTTAATGGTTTCAAATGTGACCTGTAATAAATAAATTAATTCACGTCTTTATGCCAACTAAAACCTAATGAATTTCAAACATGTTACCTTTGAACCTTGTGTAAGGGTATTGTATAATAATTTTACCCAGGAATATATCCATTTAGTACATAACAGGTAAAAATCCCACGATTCCATTGGATAATCTGATGTTACTATTATTGAACAGGTTACATGTATTTGTTTAGGGCTTTTCCATTAAAATGCATGTACCAGGGTCGGAAGGCAATTTACTACTACCCCCAAAACCAAGGGTAATGGACAAATATGAGTACAGCAATAAGATGCAAAATCTGCAAGAACCAACAAGAATTTTCATTTTCTGCCTTCGGACCCTGGTACATCCTTTTCAATGGAATAGCCCTTACCTTGACTGTGGGATACTATACTTGACAACGGGACTACACCTCACGTGACTTCCGGTTTTATTTACTATACTTTGCTTTGCTTATTTTTAATGTTATATACAGTTAAACCTGTCTATAGTGACCTTTCAAGGGACAAAGATAAAAAGGTCACTATAGACAGGTGGTCTTTATATACAGGTCCAAGCCATCCTCAGTATTGATGCATCAACTCCCTTAATGAATTGTTTTTAAAGTCATTAGCAATAGCAAGTGCTAGCTGCTTGAGCATTGGACCTGTATAATTTTAAATTCGTCGCTTCGTAGCATCTTTAAACTATTCCACACAAAGATCGTTTTTGTCTTCATTCCCAGTTATGCGTCTCGTGCGTTTTTGCGATTCAGGGGCATTTTTTTAAAAGTCATATTGAAATATAACTGCTCTGTCAGCCTTTCTTTTACGTAAATTCTGTATCTGGGTCTTCCAACCCCAAAATTTCGATCAATTTCCAATGTCTGAAAGTTTTATCGCTTCCACTTTTTAATTTAAAACGCCATCTTTTGAATTTGGTTTTTCTTAGCAATTATGTAAACATTAATCACTCAGGAATGAAAACTATTTTTATCTCATTGATTCTCATTGGCCAATTCCGAAATCTCGTTCACCTACCATGAAATCTCGATGTTAACGATATCAGCTGATTAAAATCTCGCTAGAAAACGTATCTGACGAGAACGAAGAAAATGTCAACATCCAGTTTTTGTGGAGTCGTGCGGACGGTTTTTTACAGTCGTAAGTCGCGTTAGACAGGTTGTCGTTATAGAGAGGTAATCAAAGTGGGAATTTTCTTGGGAGGGATGAAAAAGGTCGCTATGAGCAGTTTGTCGTTATAGACAGGGAGTCGCTAGTACAGGTTCAACTGTACTTGAAATAATTAATTATGGACTTCTTCCTCGGGAACCATTTTCCTATAGTGTTGTCTGGTGCGTATATTGCTCTCACCTGTCAGTTTGTGCACTATATCCCAAGAGGACACAATAGGAAGACAGTTCCCTCAGGAGTAGTCCATGATAGATTAATATGTTACCTTTGAAGTCTCTAGCTGTTCTTCTGTATCTTTCAGTTTCTGTACAAGTTCTGGGTCAATAACTTTCAAAATTGCTGTAAAAGTTAAATAAAATTTGTTTACAACACATATGGAATCTATCCTTTCATATTATGAGCTTCTGAGATAACTTTTATGTTTAATCCTTTTGATATTAGAACTATGATATCCAACAACTTGTCAATGATGACTCTCATTTCTCTAATTCCGAAACTTATAATATAAAATTTATAAATAAATTCCTTTTGCGGTTGCACATATTTGTTGACACTTTAGATAGAAATAGAACATTTTATGTAAAAGACCTTCAATTCACCATTTGCTATTTGCTTCTGTCATTTCAGAGGAGTCAATCAAAATATAGTCCTTCCAAAGAGTCCAATGTAAAACTACATTCAGTACTTAAGCAAATGATTTATAATAGATCAAAACAAAATGAACAGGTTAAGTTAGGTGAAAGTTAAGATAGATGTCTGTTTTAGTCAGAGTTAGATTTAAACAATTTTCTTGTTTTGCCAGGAAATTCTTCAAATCTTGTTTCGTCAGGCCCAGGGTTTGACTAATTTAAGTCAGCATTTGTTAAGAAAGGTTCCTATTTTTGATTTGGCCAAGGTTTGGTTATATATAAGACAGGTTTTCTGATTTAGTCAGTGCTTGGTTACAAAAGGTTTCTAATTTGGCCAGGTTTGGTTAAGACAGGTTTCTTATTTGGTCAGGTTGGTTAAGACAAGTTTCTAATTTGGCCAGGTTTGGTTGAGAGAGAGTTTCTGATTTGGTCAGGGTTTGGTTAAGACAGGGTTTCTGATTTGGCAAATTTGGCAAGGGTTTGGTTAAGACAGGATTCTGATATGGCCAAAATTTCATTAAGACAGGGTTTCTGATTAAGCCAGGCTTGGGATGAAGTTTCTAATTTAGCCAGGGTTTGGTAAAGACAAGTTTCTGATTTGGCACGAGTTGGGTTAAGACAAGTTTCTGATTTGGCCAGGGTTTGGTTACGACAGGTTTCTGATTTGGTATGAGTTGGGTTAAGACAGGTTTCTGACTTTCCCAGGGTTTGGTTAAGACAGGTTTCTGATTTGGCCAGGTTTGGTTAAGAGAGGGTTTCTGATTTGGCCAGGGTTTGTTTAAGACAGGGTTTCTGATTTGGCAAGGGTTTGGTTAAGACAGGATTCTGATATGGCCAAAGTTTCGTTAAGACAGGGTTTCTGATTAAGCCAGGTTTGGTATGAAGTTTCTGATTTAGCCAGGGTTTGGTTTAGACAGGTTTCTGATTTTGCCAGGGTTTGGTAAAAGGTTTCTGATTTAGCCAGGGTTTGGTTAAGACAAGTTTCTGATTTGGCATGAGTTGGGTTAAGACAGGTTTCTGATTTGGCCAGGGTTTTGGTTAAAACAGGTTTCTGATTTGGCATGAGTTGGGTTAAGACAGGTTTTTGATTTGGCCAGGGTTTGGTTAAGACAGATTTCTGATATAGCCAGGGTTTGGTTAAGACAGGTTTCTAATTTGGCCAGGTTTGGTTAACAGAGGGTTTCTGATTTTGTCAGGGTTTGGGTAAGACAGGGTTTATGATTTGGCAAGGGTTTGGTTAAGACAGGATTCTGGTTATGGTCAAAGTTTCGTTGAGAGAGGTTTTCTGATTTAGCCAGATTTGGTATAAGGTTTCTGATTTAGCCAGGGTATGGTTGGGACAGGATTCTGATTTTGCCAGGGTATGGTAAAAGGTTTCTAATTTAGCCAGGGTTTGGTTAAGACAGATTTCTGATTTGGCATGAGTTGGGTTAAGACAGGTTTCTGATTTGGCCAGGGTTTGGTTTAGACAGGTTTCTAATTTGGCATGAGTTGGGTTAAGACAGGTTTTTGATTTGGCCAGGGTTTAATTAAGACAGATTTCTGATTTGGCATGAGTTGGGTTAAGACAAGTTTCTGATTTGGCCAGGGTTTGGTTAAGACAGGTTTCTGATTCGGCATGAGTTGTGTTAAGACAGGTTTCTGATTCGGCATGAGTTGTGTTAAGACAGGTTTTTGATTTGGCCAGGGTTTGGTTAAGACAGATTTCTGATTTGGCATGAGTTGGGTTAAGACAGGTTTTTGATTTGGCCAGGGTTTTGTTAATACAGATTTCTGATTTGGCCAGGGTTTGTTTAAGACAGGTTTCTAATTTGGCAAGGTTTGGTTAAGACAGGTTTCTTAATTAGTCAGGGTTTGGTTTCAACAGGTTTCTGTTTTTATTCACGATTTGGTTTTAGACAAGTTTCTGATTAAGCCAGGGTTCAGTTTATACAGGTTTCTAATTTTAGTTGTCATCTGATTAAGACAGGTTTTAGTGTAGACAGCTTTTTGATTAAGTCAGGGGTTGGTTTAGTTAGTCTGGTTTTTGGTAGAGTCAAGGTTTCTGTCCGACTGGTTATTGGTTTAGTCAGGGTTTAGTGTAGACAGGTTTCTGATTAAGTCAGGGTTTGAATGAGACCAGTTTTACCATACCTCTTTTTCTGTGGGGACGGTGGTGTATTTTACCATACCTTTATTTCTGTGTGAATGTGGTGAGTTTTACCATACCTTTTTTCTGGGGGGATGGTGGTGTGTTTTACCATACCTTTTTGTCTGTTGGGATGGTTGTGTGGGTGGTTTATACCTTTTTTCTGTGGGGATGGTGGTGTGTTTTACCATACCTTTTTCTGTGGGGACGGTGGTTTGTTTTACCATACCTTTTTTCTGTGGGGACGGTGGTGTGTTTTACCATACCTTTTTTCTGTGGGGACGGTGGTGTGTTTTACCATATCTTTTTTCTGTGAGAATGGTGATGTGTTTTACCATACCTTTTTTCTGTGGGGACGATGGTGTATTTTACCATACCTTTTTTCTGTGTGGATCGTGGTGAGTTTTACCATACCTTTTTTCTGCGGGGACAGTGGTGTGTTTTACCATACTTTTTTCTGTGGGGATGGTTTTGTGGGAGATTTATACCTTTTTTCTGTGAGGACGGTGGTGTGTTTTACCATACTTTTTTCTGTGGTGATGGTTGTGTGGGAGATTTATATCTGTTTTCTGTGGGGATGGTGGTGTTGGAAGTTTATACCCTTTTTCTGTGGGAACGGTGGTGTGTTTTACCATACCATTTTCTGTGGGGATAGTTGTGTGGAAGATTTATACCTTTTTTCTGTGGGGATGGTGGTGTTGGAGGCCTGGTGGCTGTGGCTGCTTCTAATGCAGCTTCTTTTTCATCCATCTCCCTTTTTGCAGCTACTTCTTTCTGTAAATGCTCCTTTTCCATCATCTTCATCTTCTGTTCAGTGCCCATTAACTTTTTTGTCAATCCTTGATTCCTTTTTTCTTGTGTTTCCTAATTAAATAAAGTTAACATATTTTTTCTGCCTTGCATAGTGATAAGACCATACAAAATACAGATGAATTAAAAGCATACAATTAACTGTGATTGAGTCCCACAGAAAACTTGCACTCCCAAAAAAGAAAAGATTATATTTAACTTTCTTCATTATAATATACTATTGTATCATTTTATTAGTGATAAACATTTTGATATTTAAATGAAAAAAATTACAAGTACGATTTGTTGCCTGTTTTGATACATATAATGTATAGGGCTTTATATTGGCGGTACGAAATTTTCACGGTTTTCAATGTGGGATCTATTCGCTGGGTTTTATTTTCGCAGATTTTTAGTAAAAGTCTTTATGTTCATTTATATTCATATCGACAGTAAAATATTCGTGGGCATAAATTATTGCGCTTATTGACGAAAACGCAAATAGCGTGAAAATTAATACCCTGCGAAATATAACAACCATACAGTATATATATATATATAATTTTTCAATCATCTTACCACAATCTTAATTTTTTTCTCTTGGCTACATAAAGGTAATGTGTATTTTTTATAGTCCCACCTTTTTGTAGTTTCTGTTGCCTCTCAATACATGTACTTATTGGATTTTTGAATTCCCATGTCACCTTGATGCTTAGTAGGAATTTAACTTTTCTACACTTAAAATTCATGCATATATCGTTGAATGTGTATAATCTTATACACAAAAGGACTATAAAAATGTGTAAGATTATAGCGGATATTGGAATACGAAGGTTTTAAAAGCATTTAAAATCAGTGTTTGGGACAAACAGGTTCATCAGATTTGAAATGATAACAGAATACTCAGGTGTCAGATAAGACAGGTTCCAATATGTATCATGATTCTTTTTCAATAGTTACTTGCCCCAATTTTTGTTGAGTATAAAAGATTATTAGTGTACAATATCTAAATGATAACATTTGTTGTATTCAGCCAATCCAAATAGAGCAGATCTTAAATAATTATCAAGTAATTTGTTCAACCATTCTGTCATGTTTGGTCTAATATTTTCAACTGTCTTGAAATTGGCAATTGTTAAGGAAATTAAATAGCACAAAGTCCTTCAATAAATATCACTTTTTTTGCCTGAATCTATTGTCTCCAGGTACAATTTTTGTATCACAGTAGCATTAACTTTTCTCAACGTTCAAAGCATTAAATAGTGTCCACCGTGAAAAACTGTCCTCCTTTACAATTGTTACCTATGATAAAGTCCGATGATGGAATAAAATGAATGAAGAAAATGAAATATTGTCCTCTTGGATTTTCCAATGAAATATATAACAGGAGGGACACTTTTTTGGCTTACAAAAACACAATTAACAAATCCATCTACAAATTTGGTAAATATCGACTTAATTACATGACTTAAAGATAAAAAAATTTGCATGGGCAGGGCCAAAAAAGGATTTTTTGTAACACAACTGATTCTGTAAGAAGTCTTGAACAAAGCTCAAACTTATATATGTAACTCCTGGTGGTTGGACTCACATACACATAACAAATATTAACTTAATATCTGGAACCATCACAGAGATAGACTCACATAGCTAATATCAGCATAAAATCTGAAACGTTTTAGAACAAGAGTTGTCAGAAGACAACATAGCTCACCGGGGATTCCCGAAACCTCAATGCACAATAAATTCCAAAGTAATAGAAAGCTTTCTACACAAGAAATTCACATACAAAATATAAACACCCTATCACTAAACAACTTAATTCTAGAAGCAAAGTTACAGTTTTAAAAAATTGCCATCAGGGCAAGGTCAAGGTCAAAATGTCTACAAATATGGTACAGTTACAAAGCTCTCATCAAAAGAACTTCACATACCAAATATGAACAGTGACCACTAAACAACTTAATTCTAGAAGCAAAGTTAAAGATTTTAAAAAGTTGCCCTCAGGGCAAGGTCAAGGTCAAAATGTCTACAAATGTGGTACCACAAGAAAGCTCTCACCATAAGAAAGTTACATACAAAATATAAACACCCTACCACTTAAGGCCTACTTTCTAAAGGCAAGGTTAAAGTTTTTTAGAAATTGCCCTCAGGGCAAGGTCAAGGTCAAAATGTCTACAAGTATGGTACCACAATAAAGCTCTCATCATAAGCAAGTTACATACCAAATATGAACACCCTACAACTAAAAGCCTACCTTCTAGAGGCAAGGTTAAAGTTTTTTACAAATTGCCCTCAGGGCAAGGTCAAGGTCAAAATGTCTACAAGTATGGTACCAGAAGAAAGCTCTCATCATAAGCAATTAACATACCAAATATGAACACCCTACAACTAAAAGCCTACCTTCTAGAAGCAGGGTTAAAGTTTTTTAAAAATTGCCCTAAAGGCAAGGTCAAGGTCAAAATGTCTACAAGTATAGTACCAGAAGAAAGCTCTCATCACATGGAGGTCACTTACCAAATATCAACATCCTAGCTATTCAGGTCTCAATTCCACAAACCAGGTTAAAGTTTTGCTGACGCCGACGGGGGTACGACAATAGCTCTCCGGACATTCGACCCAGCGAGCTAAAAAAGGTCCCGAAAACCTATATTTTACCAAAATTATCTAAGTCCAAGGCCCATAACTCCACCTAAAATCAATGAACCGGAACCAAACTCAAACTTGATCTCTAACTCATGTTGGTTGACTTACATGTATATACCAAATATTAGGTAAATATCTCTTATAGTATGGGAAAAAGGTCTGGAAAACTGAATGTTACAGACTGACGGAATGACTGACGGACTGACGAAGTGCAAAACCTAAAGTCCCCTTCGGTGAAGCCGGTAGGGTGGACTAATAATGATTGAAATTGAAAAGGTATTCCATATTAAGGATTTTCTCAGAGACCAATTGATACTGTTTTGAATTAGTTTTGCTTAATTCAACATAAATCTTATTGTCTTTGATTTGGTAATAAAGGGCTACGCCGAGCCCAGTATGATACGACCGCAGCATGTCGAACACTGAAATTTGAACAAGTGTAATTAAAATGAATGAGGACACAGTAAAGAGCTTAATACAGTAATTAGATGGACACAATAAAGGGCTTGACCCAGTTATTAGCTGCACAATAACTAAGGGAAATAAAAATTAGCCCTTAAAATTCCTTGTATATATCGGAAATTATAAGAGATATGTCAACATACTACTTAACTATACCATAACAGGATATGGAGAAAGGAACTCCATTAAAATCCAATAAAAAAAATAAAAGATTTTACATATTTTGAAGATTGCAATTCCCTCATAGCTAAGAAATGGTAAGAGCTATCTTTTGACATACTAACAAAAGCTTACAACAAGATGACTCCAAAACAAACAAAAAAATCACATATAATATCTGATCAAAAATTAAAAGATTTCACTTATTTCGAAAAATTGCAATTTTGACCCCTTTGATTCCTTGTAGCTTAGAACAGAAAGAGCTACACCAAACAGGATGACATACTACTGAAAGCTTAAATCAAGGGGAATCCACAGAAAAAAATCCCATTGAAATCCGATGAAAAATAAAAATTTTAGGTAACCTGCAAATTTGCAAGTTTGTCCCCATTTGTCCCCTTTTTGCTCAGACATACCTGCCAACCCTCCCGTTTTGTGCGGGAGACTCCCGCACAAACGACGAAATTCCGGAAATCTCCCGCTTTCGCGTCCGATCCCGCGCGGGAGTTAGAATCTCCCGCATTCGGATATTTTAACCCGCAATGACCCGCATTCGTATCTCTCTGGACTTTTCACTAATCTCAATAAGACGTAAACAAACAATGAACGATTTGAAAACTTTGGTGAGTACTTTTCATGATCTATTTATAAGTAATCGAAAATCATTTCTGTCATGTCAACTCCAACAAGAAAGAGGTCCTTGTCTGGCCCAGCGGGCAGTGTGAAAAAAAAGAAATATAGCTGCAAGTTCCAATCAGACTGGACGAAAGATTTCCAATTTTTACGAGCGAGTTCACTTGGCAATGAATCTGAACAGTGCACATTATGCTCCGTCAATTTTTCTGTTGCATCTGGCGGTCTTTACGACGTCAAAAGGCATGTTAAGTGTGAGACACACAATAAGGCAGTGGAGGCTCAAAAAACTACAAAGTCAATGGGGGTTCTTTCTTACAGAAACCAAACGATAAATTTGACAGTCAGCTTATCATGGCCGAAACTTTATTTAGTAATTTTGTGGCAGAACACAATTTGCCATTTCTTGTTGCTGACCACTTTACTACTTTTTCCTGACAGTAAAATTGCATCAAAATTTGGCTGCAAGTATTTCCTCAGATACTAGCTGAACCTGTACAAGACAAGTTGACAGAGGAATTTTTAGATTTCCAGCTTGCATCAGCAGATGAACTCCCAGAATGGACTGAAGGGGAAACAGATGTTGGAACTTTTTGGGGGGAAATGTGTGATATAAAGGAGTTATTTTCAAAACAACCTAGATATCCCAATTTGTCTAAGTTAGCTCTGGGTGTGTTGTTCTACCAAATAGTAATGCAGATAGTGAGCGTATTTTCTCAATGCTAAAAAAAATTCAAACTGTACATAGGTCAGACTTGGCAAATGACACTATATGCTCACTTTTCTGTGCCAAACAAAACCAAAATATGTAATGTCATGAGTATTGTCCAGACTCAGATGTATTGAAAAGGGCAAAATCAGCTTGTGTGGAATATAACAATGAACTGAAGAAATAAAGTATATTTATCATTAGTTCTTATTGGTGTTTGTAGATGTATACAGTGCACATGTCAAATATTTGGGCTGAAAATGTCGTTCGCGCAAAATCTCCCCCTCATAAGCATCATTAATGCCAAGTTCCGTTCAAATTCATTCAGGTTAATTTCACCAACTGCTCATTAAGGCTTTATTTACTAATATTTTTAACATTAAGCAGTCTATGAAGCTGATAAACTACTTCAACATACATGTCAGCAGAGATCATAATCACACTAAAGACCCAGTAATGTACACAATATGTTTATAAGATTAAGAAAGTATTTTTGCAAAAAATTGCAAAAATTTGCACAAAAACACTGTTTTTGCTCTTAATTATGGAAGAAATAATTTTTTTAATGAAGTGATTGTAGGGAATTTCTCTAAAGCTTAAAAGAGAAAACTTAACTATAGAAGATTTGAACACAAAAATTAAAGGGAAATAACCCATACCCATATGGCATTGGAAAAAAAAAAATGGTGAAAAACGGCCAATAAATCATATGCAGGCCTTTGGATTTTCTTCAAAATTTCAGAGTATGTAGATCTTGATATGCTGAACATTTTTTAAATTTACACTTCACCTCTATCTGTTACAATTTTTGAAATAAAAAATAAAAAATGCACAAATTTTGAAAAATTTACGGAAAAAGGGATATTACTCTCAGACGGGTTTTCCAATTTTCTTCAAAATTGCAGAGCAGATAGATCTCGACATTCTGAACATTTTTACCTATGTAAGATTTTTTATATCTGCATCGGTTTTTGAGTTATTGGCTAAAACTGCAATTTACCCCTAGGTTCTATTTTTAGCACCGGCGGCCATGTTTTTCATCAGATCATAATAAAATGAGGATCGTTTGTACAGGACATGTCATAGATGATTACTATAAAGTTTCAAACCAACCCCTCCAGCAGTTTCAGAGGAGAAGATTTTTAAATGTGAGCTAACAACGGACGGACAGACGGACGACGGTTGGACGACTGACGCAAAGTGATGGCAAAAGCTCACCTTGGCATAGCCAGGTGAGCTAAAAACGAAATTTTTGAAAATCGCCCCTTCCAGGCCCCATTTATCTCGTGAACAGTACACGCCACGTAAAAGCCCTTGACATACCTCTGAAAGCAAATCTAATTAGGAACACACTAAAAGAAACCCCATCAAAATCCAATAAATAATAAATATTCTAGAGCCAAATATGTGAAAACACCTAATTTTGCCCTTTTTGCCCCCTTTTTTGAAAATAGGACGGGCCAAAATGACCAAAACCAACCCAAGCATTCCTTTTGTGCCAGGAAACACTATGGTAAAATTTCATAAGGATTGGTCAACAATGACTTTAGTAATTGCCCAAAAACAAAAGTGTCTACAGACGACGACAACGCCAACGATGATGACAACAATGACAGCACCATACCATTATACGACCTCAAATTTTTTGCGGTCGTATAAAATGTCATTTAATGTGATTTTGTAGCATCATAATCCTTTATAAATAGTTCAAACATTGTCAACAAAGTGATCTATGTATTGTTCTTAAGTACTTCTTTTATATGTCATAATGTGAAGATGTTCTTCCATTCTTTGCAATTTATAAATTTTAGAAGCATTGAAAGTGGAGGTATTTTTCCAACAAAACACAGACCATGAGCATCTATCCCTAAGCTGTTACTTGATGAGAATCAGATTTTGCATATATTTCAGTTTTTTTCTTGGGAGGTTTATACCCAAAGATTTGTCTATCAGGTGAGACATGTGCCACTATGTATGAACTTTAGAGAGAGAAACACCGTGTATTTAACATAGGAGGCAATAGAAGACAGATTGTAACTTGGAATATCATGATGCATCAATACGTAAGTGAATCTTTAAACCACTTTTTGTTTTTGGCATTATGTACCAATGTATTCAAAAGTCTCCTACAAACAAATGAATCAATTTTTACTCAATTCTTTTTGTGGTCTACGAAACAACAGACAGAAGATCTATAAATACAGTCAACATTGTGTCCAGATCTTTGAATACAAATGCAAATCACTTAAAAATTGATGGTAGATGGAGCTCAGCTAGTGTTGTCCCAAACTGTTAAGGGCTATTCCATTAAAATGGATGTGGGTAGGTAGGAAGGGACTTTCAAAGTACCCCCACAACCAACAAACTGTTTTTAGATAATTTTACATAAAACTAATGGGAACATACTAAGAATGACCTACAACCCATGACCCATCATTAAACTTCCCTTCCTACCCCCACATCCATTTTAATGGAATAGCGCTAACACTTTGCTTAAATATTTTGTGGCTATCTCAAAAAAATAATTCAGAGTTTATTGCTGCAGAAAATTTTTACAGCAAATGTAATATATTACCTATCATATGATTTGAATATTTAAAAATATGTAATTTTATATAGTTTCATTCAAAGATCAATTCAATCATTTTGATAAGAATTATATAAATCTTGGCTTACAATATGCTTTGCCTGTTCTTCAATATTTCTGGACATTCTACGAATGTTTTTCTTTAACTCTTCAGTTTCAAGGTGTTTCTTCTCAACTGAGGCCTTGGCATCCAACAGTTTCTGAAATAAAAACAATAACTTTGCAGACAGACATGAAATACACCTCCATGTAAACAAATATTATCATTTTAATATACTGTAAGTTAGATATCTTTGTATATTGTTTTTCTGATGTCTCAATAGACAATGGGGAAAAGCCTTCCTCTAATCTTGTACAAATAATGAAATTCCTTCAATCTCCATCTGAGTAAGTTGAACATCATTAACCAAATTTGAAAAATAATTTTCTTCAAATCAAGGCTCCCAATGAACATATCCTGTCCCATTTCCATGACAATATTAAATTCTGTAAGAACATAATCCAATAAATATATATTTACTACCGTGTCATGCCAACATGTCATTAAAACCTCTATTTCCTAAATTTTACAGAAATTGTTAATTACATATTTGACATTCAACATGTGAAACTTTATAATTATTAGTGTATTATTATTTTTTTAATTTCTGAAATTTAACCTTTTTCAAATCATCCACTTCTTTTTGTTTTCCGTTAAGATCCAGTATTTTCTTGGTCATGGCAGATGACAGATTCTTAAACTGTTTTTGGGCTTTAGTGTACACTAAAAAATAACAACAATGATTAAACAAGATGTGTTTGTGAAACACTACATATGCCCCAGCACCAATTTTTTTACCTCTGGCCTGACCTAATTTTTGGGGGCATATTTATGTTCCTCTTGACTAGACCTATACACCTGCCAAGTATGATAAATCTATCTTGAATAGTTCAAAAGTTATAGCCAAGGTTAAAGTTTCGGATGCACAGTCAGACAGACAGACAGACAGGACAAAAACAATATGCCCCCGATCCTTGATCTGGGGGCATAATAAAAACAAAATTTTGACAAAAAATATGAACAGCTACTTCTACAGGTTTTATATTTCATGAAAACTTTATTGAAAACCAACTAAACTCTCATATTACCTAAGTCTGAGACTCACCGATTCAATTATTTTTTTTAGACAACTTTTGTTTTTAAGTTTTAACAAGAGGCTCTCAAGAGCCTGTATCGCTCACCTGGACCATGGCTGACATAAATAAAAGGCATTTCCAATAGGAAACACAAAATTTAACAGAATGCCTTTTTTTCCTAAAATTACAGTGTTCTTGTTTGGTTCCATGGCAACCGAAAGCTCCACCATCCACTTCAATCCATAACAGAACACCATTCAAAAAAAATTTGGGCAGGGGTTCCCCTTATAATCAAGGTAATACATGTTGCTAAAATTAAAACATTCAGACCACAATTCAAATAAAAATGCAAAAATTTGGGCAGAGGTATTAATTGGACTAGTAATTTCTTAGAAGAAGATCTTAAATGTATATTTCAAAGGGTCCAATGCTAAAATTGTGTTCCCCGCTGGCGGCCATCTTGGATGAGGTACGGACCTGCCGGATATTTTTTTTGGAAGGGACCATCTAAGGAACATTGTCACTAAGTTTGGTTATATTTGGACTGGTAGTTTCTGAGAAGAAGATCTTTGAATATCTTTTCCATAGGGTCCAATGTCAAAACTATGTTCCACGCTGGCGGCCATCTTGATGAGGTACGGACCTGCAGGATACCTTTTTTGGATGGGACCATCTAAGAACCATTGTGACTAAGTTTGGTTATAATTGGGCTGGTAGTATCTGAGAAGAAGATCTTTGAATGTGTTTTCCATAGGGTCCCATGTTAAAACTATGTTCCCCGCTGGCGGACATATTGGATGAGGTACCGACCTGCGGGATACATTTTTTGGAAGGGACCATCTAAGGAACATTGTCACTAAGTTTGGTTATAATTGGACGGGTAGTTTCTGAAAAGAACATCTTTGAATGTCCTTCCCATAGGGTCCAATGTTAAAACTATGTTCCCTGCTGGCGGCCATCTTGGATTAGGTACGGACCTGCCAGATACCTTTTTTGGAAGGGACCATCTAAGCACCATTGTGACTAAGTTTGGTTATAATTGGGCTGGTAGTATCTGAGAAGAAGATCTTTGAATGTGTTTTACCATAGGTCCAATGTTAAAACTATGTTCCCCGCTGGCAGCCATCTTGGATTAAGTACGGACCTGTGGGATACCTTTTTTGGAAGGGACCATCTAAGGAATGTTGTCACTAAGTTTGGTTATAATTGGACTGATAGTTTCTGAGAAGAAGATCTTTGAATAACTTTTCCATAGGGTCCAATGTTAAAACTATGTTCCCCGCTGACGGCCATCTTGGATTAGGTACAGACCTGCCAGATACCTTTTTGGAAGGAACAATCTAAGGACCATTGTTACTAAGTTTGGTTATAATTGGACTGGTAGTTTCTGACAAGAAGATCTTTGAATGTCTTTCCCATAGGGTCCAATGTTAAAACTATGTTCCCCGCTGGCGGCCATCTTGGATGAGGTACGGACCTGTCGGATATCTTTTTTGGAAGGGACCATCTAAGGACCATTGTGACTAAGTTTGGTTATAATTGGATTGGTTGTTTCTGAGAAGAAGATCTTTGAATGTCTTTTCCATAGGGTCCAATGTTAAAATTATGTTCCCCACTGGCGGCCATCTTGGATGAGTACGGACCTGCCGGATAAATTTTTTTGAAAGAGACCATCTAAGGACCATTGTGACTAAGTTTGGTTATATTTGGACTGGTAGTTTCTGAGAAGATCTTTGAATGTCTTTTCCATAGGGTCCAATGTTAAAACTATGTTCCCTGCTGGCGGCCATCTTGGATGAGGTACGGACCTGCCGGATACCTTTTTTGGATGGGACCATCTAAGAACCATTGTGACTAAGTTTGGTTATAATTGGGCTGGTAGTTTCTGACAAGAAGATCTTTGAATGTCGTTCCCATAGGGTCCAATGTTAAAACTATGTTCCATGTTGGCGGCCATCTTAGCTGAGGTACGGACCTGCCGGATACCTTTTTCGGAAGGGACCATCTAAGGACCATTGTGACTAAGTTTGGTTATAATTGGACTGGTAGTTTCTGAGAAGATCTTTGAATGTGTTTTCCATAGGGTCCAATGTTAAAACTATGTTCGCCGCTGGCGGCCATCTTGGTTGAGGTACAGACCTGCCGGATACCTTTTTTGGAAGGGACCATCTAAGGACTATTTTGACCAAGTTTGGTTCCAATTGGCCCAGTAGTTTCAGAGGAGAAGATCTTTGAATGAAAAGTTCACGACGGACGGACGCCGGACGCCAAGTGATGGCAAAAGCTCACCATGGCATAGCCAGGTGAGCTAAAAACATTTGTTTTATGAATCAACATGATAAGAGTACAGTCAATGTAAAGAGCTATAAAGGGAATAGATGCTTTCCAGTTCCATATAAAAATATATTTGAATTAAACTTCTTTATTATAAGTACCACAAATGAATGTAGGTGAACAACAAAGTAATATTTATATCAAACTAATGAATACTTTATAATTAGGGACTTAAAAGGGTGTAAGAGGCCCTCTTTGAAGCATGGTTGTGAAAAATACCCCTATACATGATTTCAGAAATTTCGTGAAAATCAATAAACTGGTGCGCAAAGAGCGCATGATACGCCCATCCACTGTCAACTGGAACATTATGGCATTGTTGGACCACAACAAAATTTTGATTGAAAAAAAATCAAACAGAATATGTGCCTTACAAAGATGTAACCATTCAACAAATATCCAATTAATATGTAATAAAGGGCTACGCCGAGCGCAGCATGATATGACCGCAGCATGTCGACCACTGAAATTTTTAAAATGAATGTGGACACAGTAAAGAGCTTGTCACAATAATTAGATGGACACA
>MJUU01057877.1:16367-28361 GCA_002080025.1 Modiolus philippinarum | reverse complement strand
CCCCCCCCCCCCCCTGGGGATCATTCCGGTATAGAATAGTGTCTTTTAGACCTTAAAACAAGAATAGCCTACATTCTGAAAGGGATTCCTTTGGGGAGAGCTTACAGAAAAGGGGCTGTAGTAGTTTAAGGGTTTAAAGTTAAGAAATAAGAAATTTCACGGAATAAAGTGCATCATATCATAAATGAATATGATGAGATCAGTATATAGTTGACCATTCCTGTATAGAATAGTGTCTTTAAGACCTTTACGGGACAGATTCAAGATCAGTATATAGTTGACCATTCCCGTATAGAATAGTGTCTTTAAGACCTTTACGGGTCAGATTCAAGATCAGTATATAGCAAACCATTCCCGAATAGAATAGTGTCTTTTAAACCTATATATCCAGAATAGCCTACATTCTGTAAGGGATTCCTTTGGGGAGAGCTTATAGAAAAAGGGGTGTAGTAGTTTTTGGGATTGAAAGTAAAGAAGTAAGCAATTTTACGGAATAAAGTGCATCATATAATTAATAAATATGTTGAGTACAACTTCCAGATAATAAAAAAATCTAACTATTGCACTTTATTCCGTTAAAAGTAAACAATAGGAGAAATAAAATCTTTCCTTAATTCTCAATCGCAAATATTGGCGAAAAGCGCCATCTTCCAAGAGCTGAAATCGATCATGTTTCGTAGATGTACGGGACAGATTCAAGATATAGCCATTATGCCACTTTCTTGGATATATCGGTATGATTGAGAAACATTTTCATGAAAAAAAAAATCAAAATTTACCCCATTGACAAAATAAACGTTGTCAAAACGTGACAGCATAGTTACACCCCTATTAAGCTGAGTTCTCCGCGAACAGTTTAGATAAGAAGAGTTTGCGTATAATTGGTTCAGTCCGGTTGGATAATGTTTATGCCGGTGGAGATAAACTTAAACAAATTTCTTATTTTAAGTAAAGTTGGATAACTTTTTGTCCCGATTCAGGATAATGTTTAGGTACGGTTTTTGACATTTGAACATTTATCTGTACATAAACATTACCCAGCTTAATAGCGATGAATTAGGTATATTATGTATATTTTGTATGAATAATTTCTAAAAATAGAAAAAACAAATTTAAAGGTAAGTCAATACGTCATCAAAATAGAACGGGTGGATTTGGAAATGTCAATAGTTTAATGAAAGTCAGGTAATAAAATAAAATTATATTTTGATTATTTGAAATCTCAGTAATTATTAAGTAAAAAACAAATTTCGTGTTTACTCCTTTTAAGATGGGCACATGTCTCTGTGAATTCATTATGAACATTCTTGTATATCTTTACACATTAACATTCTGTTTATTTGAACACTGACTGTATAAATTAACGATCGGGATCATATCTTTCATTCTTTTCATTCTACGTAATTTCATATTGTTCCGTTGCATATGCTCAAAATTTCTTCCATTTATCATGACTTTTTTTATATTTAGAGAAACTAAAATTTTCATTGAAGATAAACGACTTAATATATTTTCGCATATAATGCATATGTTATAAGTACCACTGTAAGAGAAACTAAGAAGCTTTGTCGATAATAATCAGAAAAAGCGATATAGTGTAATTTTTGATGAGATACGAATAAGTACAGCACTAAAACAGAAGCCCTAAAACACCGAGCCAAATTCGTCCTGCAAGTCAGATCTGATATGCTTCTCTAACAAAGCTAATTCAAAACTAAAACAATTTCTCAATTATTTTGAATCAAGCAAAGTCAAAATGTCGAACGATATGGCGGTTCCTAGCAACGACAGCTGCAGCGATAAAACTCGCAGGTGGCAGGTATTTCATACTTGAGCACTTAAACTTCAAATGGAAAAAAATAAGGTGTTTGGAGTAATTTTACCTGGGACAAATATTTTACATATTAAACACATTACGAAGACTTTAAGATAAACTACATCGTAGCCATTCGGCCATTTCCGCTACTGACACTAAGATTACGTGTACACAAAATAACGACTAAAATTATCGAATATTTTACGAAAGGATATGGAGTAAATAACACATATGTTAACTCCGACTGCAATAATTTTAATGAGCTGTATGGCCATTTCGGAAAGTTATTCCTCATCAGCAGCACTAGAACCCAAACAAAGGAAATCCATAATTTCAAACAAATGCAAAATACATAAAACCAAACGAGATCCGACTAATCAGTAATATCAAATATAGCTAATGACAAAACAACGATGGTGGGAGTTAATCCTTCGGTTTTAGAATTTACATAAATTAAGATAATAGTAATTGAACAAAGTGTACACATGAGATATTATCTCATGTACAAGTACACCATAAAGCTTTCTTACGAGGTAAGACAATGTGGTCTGTGACTCTGCACAAATTGGTGAATAACCTAGCAGTGTGAAGCCGTACAACAACTTGAGGTATCATCACGTGCTCCTGAAGGGTGTGCATGCTCTGCTCCACGCATGACGCACAGCTAGCTAAAATATGATGTTCAGATATCTGTGGGCTGACTTGTTGGTTATCATTTTCTATCCTGTAGACAAACCAATTAAATTTTATGGTGTTTGTTACTTCTCTAACCCTTAAACAACACCAAAAAAAAAAATAACAGTATGATATACTATCTTTTATTAATTAACTTTAGTGTATTTGACTTTTAATATGTTTAAAACTGTCAATTCAATACGAATGACAAAGTATGCCAATATGACCTAAACTAGGCCAATACATATTTTCCCATATTGGCCTAGTCCAATATGGAATGTTTCATAATACTTCTTGATTTATCGTCTCTCGTTATGAAAACATTAAAGTAAGCCGGAAGTGTGTAAATTGTCGTCTGCTTCTAAGCTTTGACATAGGGCAAAGTCTATCAGAATAAAAAGTAAAGAAATACTGGAAAGCAATTGGTACAAATAACTAAATACCGAAGTTACTGTGAATTTTGATTCTGCATATGCGCATTTCGACAACTTATGTCTCTTCATTGCAGATAAAATCTAAACGTTTGGAAGACCATGAAGTCAAAGATGTTTAAAAACTGATAGAGAACAAATTACGAAATATGATCTAAATAGAAAGCCAAAATCATCTAAGGACAGAGCTTTGCATGAGGGAGATACTCCTTAGTTTTAACAGAATTTACAAAAATTTGATACTGTAAGGTTCCAAATAGAATCGGTTTCGGGTCAGTACCGAAGTACTGACTACTGGGCTGGTGAATACCCTCGGGGACTAACAGTCCACCAGCAGAGGCATCGACCCAGTGGTAACAAATAACTAAATACCGAAGTTACTGTGAATTTTGATTCTGCATATGCGCATGTCGACAAATTATGTCTCTTCAGTGCAGATAAAATCTAAACGTTTGGAAGACCATAAAGTCAAATATGTTTAAAAGCTGATAGAGAACAAATTACGAAATATGATCTAAATAGAAAGCCAAAATCATCTAAGGACAGAGCTTTGCATGAGGGAGATACTCCTTAGTTTCAACAGAATTTACAAAAATTAGATATTGTAAGGTTCCAAATAGAATCGGTTTTCGGGTCAGCACCGAAGTACTGACTACTGGGCTGGTGAATACCCTCGGGGACTAACAGTCCACCAGCAGAGGCATCGACCCAGTGGTAACAAATAATGAAATGAAATACAATTCATGAAATAAATATGAAAAAGAAAGGAAATGGGGTAAATGTCAAGGAGACAACATCCCATATCCAGATGAAAAAGACCCCAAACAAAGTTAATCAATAAAGGTACCATTGTGTAATGTTTTTCATATTGGCATAGTTATAGGTCCTCGGTAAGTCACATCGGCCTTCGGCTTGCGCCTCAGGCCAATATTGCTTACCTCGGATCTATAAAGTAAGTGAGAACCAAACCGTCAATCCAAAACCGAGCAATCCAAGGACAATAGCAACACCAGAAACAAAAAAGGCGGAAAAAAAAACAGAGACACAACATGGGTACGGCACAGAAAAGAAAAATAAAGACACTCACACACAAAGATAAACAACACGGACTAACAATGCCAATATGAAAAACATTACACAATAATACTATAATACAGACACAAAAGCAATATCAGGCCTACCAAATATAACATTAACGACCAATATAACAAAAAATTAAATAACAACACGGCGACAAAAATTCATGAGTCCTGGTTGTTTTGTCGTTCGGTTTATATAAAAGGACAATTAACGTGGCTTAAAAAGGTTTTCTTACGTCCATACCTAATGTTTTAGTTTTTTTTCGAAAAATTATAGTATATGTGATTGCTCTGACTTATGTTTGAATCACATCCCCTATACTAAAATAGTTAATTTGCATTTATTTGATGAAACAATACATTTCAGACTTAAAAATGTCATTAAATCTTTCATGCGGACCATGTGACCATAATCACAAATATAAAGACGCACACAAGTGGTGTACCGATTGCAATGAAGGGCTTTGCAAGGACTGTACGAAGATGCACAAGAAAGCAAAAATTTCGAAGGTACATAAGCTTTTAGTGTTCTCTGTCAAGTGTGTGTTTTAACTGAACATAACCTTTGCGATGAAATTATACCTCTAGAGGACGCAGCAAACAAAGTGAAAACTTCACCTGCATGGATAGATCTAGAAAACACAATCTCGGTCGTATTACAAAATATCCAGAAGATAATTCAACATAAAAATGTATCAGATCTTGATGAACAAGAAAATAATATAAAGAAGTACATTAGTGAAATTAGAACTAAAATCAACAATCAGTTAGATAAAATGGAAGAATATTTCATGGTAGAGTTAGAATCAAAGCTTTCCAAGTATAGAACGTATTATGAAGTGACTTTAAAACATTTAGAAGAATCACAAAAAATAGTGAAACGCATGCAACAACAAACAAATCAAATGAAAGAAATCGCATCTGACTCACATTGTTTTCTAGGAATGCGTCAAGTTAACGACGAAGTTAATGAGATTTTAAAATCAACATCAGATTTTGACGTGACTGGCATGTATAAAGTTAATATCGAAATCGATCCTACTTTAAGTCCTTTTCTTAATCGAAGCAAAACTTTTGGGAATGTCGTCACGGAAGTGACAAATATACCATTAACGCAACCAAACATAAACCAAGCACAGGCAATACTGCAGCTGACACCCAAAAGTATCAATGATGTTGGGATCGAACTGAAAGAACAATTTGAAATAAAGAGAAAACGAATGAGCATGTGCATTACTGGATGTGCAATATTACCAAGCGGACAGTTGTTAGTCGCAGACTACAAAGGTAAAAAACAGCTAATGCAATATAACCAAGATGGCTCACATGTCCGTGATATTCCTATTTCCGGTCAACCGTTCGATGTAACTGTGATAGATTCAGACAGGGTAGCAGTATCCTTTGGTGATTCGGGATATATTGGGATTTTACACATTTCACGCATCAAAACGGAACAACTGAAAATAGACTTTGAGAACCATACTTGGGGCTTGTCTTATCAAGGGGGACAACTTTATGTTGTTGTTTCCGGCAATGGAATCGTTGTAACGACGTTGGCGGGTGACAAATTGAAAACTTTGAAAGTCAATGTCGACCATGTAAATTATATTACAGCTACACATGACAGGATCTATTACTCTGATTTTCTTGCAAATACGGTAAATTGTTGTGATAGGATGGGGAAAAAATTGTGGAACTTCCGGGACGATTTTGTAGTAGAACCAGTCGGCCTCACAGTGCTCAACAACCAGAACGTTGCAGTGGCCGGATGTGATTCAGATAACGTGACAATCATATCACGTGATGGTGAAACAAGTAAAACATTACTTACTAAATCTGACGGTCTGCACTACCCACGTGTTATTTACTATAGCAGGGAAACTGGGGATTTTTTAATTTGTAATGAACGTGACACTAAGGCAGCCATTTTTAAAGTTACGTTTTAGAGTTATGGGATATAATGATATCCGGAAACTGTTGTATTGTAAGCGTAAATTCATTCTAGTTGACATATCTTCAAAATTATGTTGATTTCTACTCACAACGAATGATATGCCGAGACGTTCCGATACAAAATGTTCACTTCAGCAATAATTCGTTGACAATTCTCTTTTTTTCAAGTGGCGTTAAAAAACAGCAAGACCAAGCTAGACCAGTGACGTTAATCTTGAAATTAAGCGAGATTTTGTTGCTATAGCAATGTCCTTCACTCCAAATTATCGTCTCATACAATTTCCACCCTAGATAGTGTGTGACCAAGCGGTTTCTCTCCCCTAGACATAAATGTCATCCGAGAGCTTGCCCCAGGGTGACCTTAATTTCGAATGGAGAGAAACCGCTTGATCACACACTATCTTGGTGGTAACTGTCATATTATATCGAATTTTCTTGTTCTTATGCGACCCAACGGTTACCGGTTGACCTAGCGAAATCTAAAATGTGTGTGACACGATTTGAACAAATCAGATTACAGATATTCAAATGAGTGTATAATATTAGGTAATTCCGCATATCGATAGTGTGCTCTTTTGATGAATTAGTGAACCACTCGTCTCGGGATGTTACACTAACGCACTTCATAGTAAAAAAAAATAATTGGGTATTTTGGTTGCTGATGAAATACCCTTTGGCAGTGAAATGTTTAAATAGGAACAGTTGTGCGTCAAAAGTTATCAGTTATGTGGTATTTATCCAAGCATGGCGCTTAAGTTGGTGTATAGTAAACACAGAGTAACATACATAAAAAGGTGAAAACATTGAATTGACGTCATTGGTTCAGCGCAACTGTGAACACGTGTTCTGTCCTGGGTGACCAGTGATAATTACAAAAATTACGGTTGTTTTTTACCTGTTTATACTATCTTTATCTTCCAGGATTGTTAAAAATTATTCATTTCATGACCCTTAGAGATTACAGCTATTTATATGAATCTACTTATAATAAGGGAAGCGCTATAAAAAGGTGGCAAAAGTCGTATATTTATCAATATTTCTCTGCATCTGTCCGTTACTTAGTTGTTTCTGTGCAATAGCTCTTTGGTTCTGGAGATAGGTCTATTACGTTCCATTGTCGGACACCATTGCACTTGAACTCTCTTCTCCAAGTTCAGATTATAATATCTAAATGAAAGAAAATTTTATTCAAAGTTCAGGAGTATTTCCCACTTGTATAGCTCTGTCCTTAGCTAATTTTTGCTTTGTTCTATAGATCCTATTGGTAATTGGTTTTCTGTCAGCTTCTATGTTTAGATTTGAGCTGCACTGAAGAGACATAAGTTGTGGAAATATGCCGTCTTGAACTGTCTATTGGGTATAAGCAAAGGTCAATGTTGAAGGCCTCATGTTGACTTCAAGTTGAAGAACAACATTCCATTGCTATGTTTACCATGTGTTTGTAGAGACTTTGTCTCATGTGTATTTACTCCATATCCATTCATTGCTTATATGCAGAACCTTAACTGCACACTAACTTCGGTATTTTATTATTTATTACCATTGGGACGATGCCTCTGCTGGTTGATTTGAAGTCCCTAGGGTATTCGCAAAATCAGTAGCCAGTAAATCGATGCTCGCCAGAAAGTCGATTTTGTTTGGAAATTTGCATTATCTAAATTTAAGAAATTTTTGTTTAGACCTGAAGAATATCTCCCACTTGTATTGTTCTGTCCTTAGCTGATTTTAGCTTTTCTATTTAGATCCTATGGAAATTTGTTCTATGTCAACTTCTACACGTATCTCGGTACATGGATTTCGAAATGTTTTGATTTGATCCGAAAATTAATTTTACACCAAGTTTGGTATTTTGTTATTTTTAACTTCATGCATACATCTCTGAATTAAGTAAGCAACAAAGTTGCGTGTCCGGTCTATAACTGTTTTTTTTCGTGTTTGTGAAGTAGATAGTTCACTTTAAGGCGACACGTCAGTAGCTGTTGATAGTTTATGAAGCTTTACTTTGAATTTCAGTTCAAGTTCATGTTCCTATTCAGCGGTGCCCACTGTGATGGGTGTCAAATTTGTTTCATCTATTTGTGTTGCTTCGCATATACTTCTGTTGGTGTATTAGCCTTTTTACCAGTTCACTTTGGTAGATTAGGTTCTTAGAATTTAGAATCAATATGCGGTTCAAGGACCTGTTTAATTTGATCTCATGACAACCATGGATTTCCGGTCATAGTAAACTTATTCCGAGGTTGCATTATGTCACATGATATAGAAACACCACTGATTGAGTTCTGTCATGCACATGATATAGAAACACCATTGCAATTCTTCTGACAAACAAAATTGCCATTAAAGGTGAATATTATGTAATAAAAACTTTCTCAATAATGAATTTGCCAACTGGACCCAGAACACGAATTGACCTTTTGAACTGATACACATTAAAGAAGTGCTTACTTAAGATAAGTACGCTGCACCATTACATGGTATAAAGTTTACTGATTTGGACATTGCAATGAATGTTTTGGAAAAAGAACTTAATGAAGAAAATATACATAGAAATTCAACCTTATGAAATAAAGATATAAATGATAATTTTGAACTTTACTTGGAGATGCCTATTCCAGAATTTATTCATGTCGACAAGAAAATTATTTTTTATTTTTCATGGTTTGCCGAATAACGGAAAATTTTATCTGACATGCCTCCCGAAAATTAAATGACAAAGAGCCCACTCGAATCCGCTCGTTTTGAAGGGTGTGACATGTACCAACGAAATATAGAAAAGGGTGAAATAATACAAAATGCTACTATTCGAGCCTGTGGAAAATCAATTGGTGTTCTGTGCCCAATTAAACGTCGTTTCACGTTGACACGCTTATGCAAAAAGAAGCAACACTAGACAAGCACAAACTCCTAGATTTCCAACGTAAAATCAAATGCAACATAATATTTTCTATGACCTCTATAGTTGGAAACTTCATCTTCGATGAACTTTGTCAAAAATGAGCATTACTTTTTACGTACACTTTTTTCTTTTGATTTTTCTCAACTGTTGATTTCACATGATTGAATGTCTATTTATAAGGTTAACACAGGTAACTTTGACGACTTGAATGTCCAGGTTCCCGTGGACATGGTCTTGATTTGGTTATATTACTTCCCTTGTTCAAGAACGGAAATGAACTCGGTATTTTTCAATCATTTTATATTTAAATTAATTGACTGGAAAGTGTCGTATGAATAACAAATAACAAGAACACATCATTAAATGTATAACAGAGTCTTTGAGATTGCAGTTCGGGACATTTCCCGCAAATATATGACATCTGATGATTTTGATTTTGACGTCAAATATTTTCGTAAAACATCAACTCTGGATACAAATGGAAGTTATTAAGAAATAATTTCTTGGAGCTTCAATGTATACTGATTTTACAACGGGTTGACCCTTTATGCTAGCTGTCATTAACTGCAAGCATTTGTCAAGTCAGTACCAATGAGTATTATCTTCATGTTTCATGTACTTCATTGTAAAGGTACTCGTCTTAATAAATTAGACTTTTCTAGTTTGATTTTTACTGTGAGTCTTTTTGTGTTTATATTTTTACCCCCCCGCTTAGCGAAAGCGGGGGGGGGGGGTACGTAATGCAGTCCGTCCGTATATACGTACGTACGTATGTGCGTAGTGCTCCCTGGTAGCTCTGGAACTATAAGAGGTAGAAATTTGAGACTTGGCACCATTCTAGAGTATGGTCTGCACTAGCGCGCTAGGGGTTTGGAGTTTCTGTCAAATGCCCTAGGGGCAAATTATAGGCGAAAAAGAATTTTTGCGATATCCAATAATCGAAGAAATCTCCAAGGCTATTTAGGCTAGAAAGTTGAAACCCGAGAATCGACTCACATATTATGTGGCAACATCACAGAAAGCGTCAGAATTTTCGTATGACCCCTCAGGGCATGGCCTCTAGGGGTCCAAAAAATAAAAAAAAAACGATTCAGCTAGAATTCCTTATGTTGCAGAAACCTTGTTTTAAGGGTATAAGTACCACTATAAAAGTTGTCTGTGCAGAAGGTTTCGGAATTTTGAAATTAACCCTCAGGGCGGAATAATGAGCGAAATTGTATTTCGAGTTATCCAGTAATATGCCAAATCTTCTGAAGTATTTGTTTGGAAGCTGAAACTTTCTTTATGAGTTCCATTATGTTTATCCAATCTGCTAATGATAGCTGACATTTGGTATGACCCCTGGGGGCATGCATTTAAGGGACCAAAAAACGTAAAACAATATGTACTCAGCAGATGATTGGAACTTTATGTATAATTTTCATTTTGAGGTTTTCATTTTCATGGGGAATTACATGAATTGCTTTTGGAATCCCAGATAAGAATTTTAAATTTTGGCATCGGTTTAAAATTTGGTAAATTTCCTGAAAATGTCAAAGACCAAAATTTTTTGAAATTCTAACATGAAATCATATAATTAAGTAACTCTTCAATGTCAGCTAGTATGAACACTAAAACTTAAAAAACTTTGATTCTGATTTTGGTAAAATTCCTTAAAGTCATTAAGACGTGTTATCCTAGCAACCATATCTTTTCCCATTCCTAACAGTATTGGTGATTATTTACAAAAGTCAGATTGCAAAAAATTTTGATTCTGATTTTGGTAAATTTCCTGAAAGTCTTAAAGACCTGTTTTTTTTTTAAATTCAACCTAGCAATCATATTTTTTTTCAATTCCTTACAGTGATGATGATCAATTTCAAAAGTCAGATTGCAAAAAAAACTTTGATTCTAATTTTGGTTAATTTCCTGAAACTCTCGAAGACCTGTTATTTTGGGGAATTCTACCTAGCAACCATATCTTTTTCAATTCCTTACAGAAATATTGATCATTTTCAATAGTCAGATTAAAAAAACTTTGATTCTGATTTAAGTAAATTTCCTGAAAGTCTTAAAGACCTGTTATTTTTGGGAATTCTACCTAGCAACCATATCCTTTTCCATTCCTAGCAGTAATGATGATCATTTTCAAAAGTCAGATTGCAAAAAATTTTGATTCTGATTTTGGTAAATTTCCTGAAAGTCTTAAAGACCTGTTATTTTTTTGGAATTCAACCTAGCAACCATATCTTTTTCAATTCCTAACAGTGATGATAACCATTTTCAATTGTCACATTGCAAAAAACTTTGATTTTAATTTTGGTTAATTTCCTGAAACTCTCAAAGACCTGTTATTTTTTGGAATTCTACCTAGCAACCACATCTTTTGCCATTTCTTACAGTTATGATTATCATTTTCAAATGCCATATTGCAAAAAACTTTGATTCTAGTTTGGTTAACTTCATGAAGCTCTCAAAGACCTGTTATATTTGGTATTCTACCTAGCAACCATTCCTTTTTCAATTCCTTACAGTAACAATGATTGTTTTCAATAGTAAGACTGCAAAAATATTTGATTCTGGTTTTGGTAAATTTCATAAAACTCTAAAAGACCTGCAATTTTTGCGAATTTTATCTACCAACCATATCTTTTTCAATTAAATACAATAATTCGAATTGTTTTCAATAGTAAGACTGCAAAAATCTTTAATTTTAAATTAATTTTTATATTGACGATTCCTATATATACATTTTCAAAACCAAACTTTACTATGGTTCCACAAAAGGTGAGTGGGGGGATTGCAATCTCTGATTGACCTTTTTTCATTTAGCTATTCACCAAACATAGGGGAAGGTTTGGATGCAAGAAAACGAGTTTAACCCCACCGCAATTTTGCGCCCTTCCCAATAACTAAATACCAAGGTTACTGTGAATTTACTTTCTGCATATGCGCATTTCGACAACTTATGTCTCTTCAGTGCAGATAAAATCTAAACATTTGGAAGACCATTTACTCAAAAATATTAAAAAACTGATAGAGCACAAATAACCAATATGATCTAAATGTAAAGCCAAAATTAGCTAAGGACAGAGCTATGCATGAGGGAGATACTCCTTAGTTTTCAACAAAATTTACACAAATTTAGATATTGTAAGGTTC
>MJUU01057877.1:4037-16292 GCA_002080025.1 Modiolus philippinarum | reverse complement strand
GGGACTAACAGTCCACCAGCAGTGGCATCGACCCAGTGGTTACAAATAACTAAATACCGAGGTTACTGTGAATTTACTTTCTGCATATGCGCATTTCGACAACTTATGTCTCTTCAGTGCAGATAAAATCTAAACATTTGGAAGACCATTTACTCAAAAATATTAAAAAACTGATAGAGCACAGATAACCAATATGATCTAAATGTAAAGCCAAAATTAGCTAAGGACAGAGCTATGCATGAGGGAGATACTCCTTAGTTTTCAACAAGACAGGGATATGTTTGTCATTGGTTTGTCCTTGTCTTTTATGAAATTTTAGTTTCTTTATATTCGGGTTATTGGATGTGGTTTGTTTCCATTGATTTTTTCACTTTTTTTACTTTTTGGAGCCATTTTGGGCTTGCTATATGGTGTGAGATTGCTCACTGTGTTGAAGACCGTACGGTGACCCCTGATGCTTTGTTTTTGGTCGTTTAATTGACAAGTGTCCTGTGTTTGAAACATAACTGTCAATTGCAATTTCAACGATAGCTAGCCATGCTCAGAATTTGCAATCTTTGTTAAAACACTCTTAGAAGAGAATGGATTTGCTAATATGAAAAAAGGAAGGAAACGGGGTAAATATCAAGGAGACAACATTCTGAGCATGGCTAGCTATCGTTGAAATTGCAATTGACAGTTATGTTTCAAACACTTGTCAATTGACTTGTAGTTGTACTGTAAAAACATTTTATCCTCTGGTGGCGCAGAATCTAAAAAAAATTGTAGTCAATTTGAGAAATCATTGGTCTTTCCACATGATTACTATTAGTTGAGCGGTAAGTATTAGAAAAGTTGCTTAGTTTAAAAGCTTAAATGACCCAAAAGCTTCATGGAATTTTATTGGCTCATATGATAGGTTGAAATTTTAGCTGACAGAGGGATATGTCGTAGATATTACTAGTCCAAACTGTGCAAAATTTTGGGTCAAACCGGTCACCTTGAAGAACTCCAATTTAGACCAAGTCAAAGTAAATGAATCAAAATCTTTCAAAATTTTATAAAAAGCAATTAAAAACATTCTCAGATATTGAAAGTGCAAGAGAGATAAATTGATGCCTAATTGTAAAAGCGAACATAAATAGATGACAATTTCTGAGCTGGAAAAGCATCTTGAAAGATATGCAAGACACCATTTACTAACAAAATAAAAAACCTAATAAAAAATTAACAGGTAAAACACCAAATACTTTTGAAAACCACAGTAAAATGAAACAATAATAGCTAAATATAATGATATTGTGAAAGTTTTAAAGTTAAAAATCTGACTGACATTAATGTTACACTTGGCATATGGGCTTTAAGGGGACACTACGAATAAAAATGCAAAAGGTACAATAATATATTATGAAGAGGCCCGACATTTAAAAAGTTAAATATACGGAATAAAGACGACGTTTAGAAGGTAAAGTAAAAGGAACAGAGACGGCATCTAAAAGGTAAAATATAAGAAATAGAGACGGTATCTCGAGGGTAAAATCTAACTAAAGGAATACAGACGAAATTCTAATAGTAAAATCAGGGGAATAGAAACGACATTTCAAAGGTAAAATCCAAGGAACAGAGGCGACATTTAAAAAATGAAATATTAGGAACAGAGACGGCATCTAAAAGGAAATATATAAGGAATACAGGCGACATTGAAAAAGTAAAATATAAGGAACAGAGACATTTAAAAGGTAAATAGAAGAAATAGAAACAGTATCTACAAGGTAAAACATTTAAACAATGAATTGGAAATGGAACAAGAAAAATGACACGGATAATTTATTCTATCTATGTAGATGTCAAACTGAGGTGCAACTGGCAGACAAATGAACGAACAAACCGAAAAACTATAGGCCGCAATATTTGTTGTTGCGACGTAAAACATTGAAAAAATTTAAAACAGATAACAAATAAAAGGTAAAATATCGAAAAGGTAAAATCTAAAACAAAGTATAAAATGTAAAACACATGCAGACATGAAACACCCAGAATGTTAAAAAGAGCTTAAGATATTATTGAGAATTACAGTTAAAGACCAGACACTTTGCCCTGCTACCACTCCAAAGAATATTATTCCAAAGAGGCACTTGCATACTGACATTCCAAAAGTGGTCAATCATGGGTTTCAGAACCAGAGCAAAGAGTTTTTGTATTGTTAAGGGATTTAGTACCCTCACATACACATTAGTTTGTACAATACGGGCCCTGCTGTTTGCACACGCATGCAGATAAATATGCTCGATTTCCTTTGCATGAGCACATCATATCTTGGAGAAAGTCGGACAACATTTGTGATTTTAGCAGCACATGCCTGAATTTGTTGTCCTCAACCTTCTAACCATAGTCACTTGCGTCTCCGTTGTTGGGCTTAGCTGCAAATAACGACACCCAGACCCTGTTTTGCAACATTAATCGTAAGATATGCTCTCTAAGAGATGCTTCTAATTGAGGCAGCTTTACAAGACTTTTGCGTTTTATTGTAGCAATTTGCAATAATTAACGGCGTTTGACTTCTTTAACCTGCCCCATGTGTAATACAATGAAGAAATTACCTTCCTTGAAGCATCAATGGTACTATCAACGTCATCTTTTGCTCGAGAAGCAATATCTTGAAAACGACTTGACTGACCTTTGACAAACTAAAATAGAGACTACTTCTTTCCTATTCAAAAACAAATGCACAAGTGGGGTCACTTCCCGTAAATGCATGTGAAAATAGAGGGAATTTTGACACCAATGGCCAATTGGCACTCACAATGGAATGTACGGTAATGAATCGACGATTCCTCTAACCGACCTAGTCTGAATCCACATTTCTGTTGTGCTTTTCAGCTGGGGATAAAATGGATCGCTAAAAAAAAGCACATCTGTATCATTTCTATTCCTTAGCTTTTACCTTTGAATGTTGTTTCTATTCTGTAGGTTTAACCTTTTAGATATTATTGTACCTTGTACATCTTATTTCGCAATTCAACTTTATAACTCATATGCCCAGTGTTATATTAATGTCAGTCAGTTTTTTACCATTTTTTTAGACTTTCACAATATCATTATTTTAAAATATTGCTTAATGTGTTTTTCAAAAGTATTTGGTGATTAACCTGTTAATTGTTGATTTGTCTTCATATTTTGTAGTTAGTTGTGTCTTAATTTACTTTCTTTTAAGATGCTATTTCCAACTCAGTAATTGTCGTCCATTTATGTCCGATTTTACCATTTGACATGAATTTATTTCCCTTGTACTTTAGATATCTAGGTATGAAAAATTGTCTCTATTGTCATATAATGGCATTACATTTCGTCTTGAAATAGAGGATTTGACAACTAAAAATGCAATTGCAACAAAACTAGCTACGCAACTATATTTTTGAAAAAATAGCAATGATATTGGAATTTATACGGGTAGCTAATGTGACAGAAAACATTTTCGTAATCATAACTGTTTTGATTACATACTAAGCAAAAAAAAAAAAAATTATGGTCAGTTTGATTTTTTTTTTCACATCAAATAAGCGGCCAAGCAGGGACGGGCGGGAAATCTATTAGAGGCCACACTTGTGATTTAAACACAAGATTGAAGTTTTCGCAAATGTTTTATTCCTAGCTTGATATGCATTAAACAATGAAAGGTCGTCTTGAAATGACATACAATGGTGAACATGTAAATATTTCACCAATTTTATAATCAAAGAGGATTATTCGTAAGCATTTTATTGGGTAAAACTGAGTTAGAAAAGAGAACAAACTTGCTAATGGAAACCTAGCAAAAGAACATTAAAACTTACTTCATATCTCATTCTTTCTCCGTCCTGTGCTAATATCCCTGCCTCTCCATAATCTCCATTTTGACTTCCAAACAATGCTGCTTACGATTATGACGTTATTAGATCCTTGCTTTAATTAAAAAGAAAAAATAACATCTCTCGATTCCGGCTTCGATCCTCTCTCCTCATTTCTAATGACTGTTTTATAAAGAATACAAAAGCTTTTTCTATAGGTGTTTCAGGGTCTAGAAGCCTTTTTATTGTATTTACTTCTGATGTATTGCAAGAATCAAAGTTGTTTTGTTTTTTTTTAAATGAAGAAAAAGGGTGTTTCTCAATTCTTTAATTAATGTACAATGAAGAAAGAAATGACATATTTTTGTTTATTAGAAATTGATATGTGACTGTTTGAGTGACAAATATACAATCAAGACATAATGTAATCAAAGTGTTTTTGTGCATATGCCAAAACATTTGTTGTTTTTCTAACACCGATTTATTGATAAAGCGAATATTTCAAGCTATATTAGAAATTTGCCTCAATGTTCTTACCTCTTTATTTTATATACTCATGTAATGAGCTTGTTCGTGTTGATGACTAAAACATAAAGAGCTGTATTCAATATTTCTTAACCTGTTACATTTTAGAGGCAATAAATTGACACATTAACATTTACTCAGTTTCCTTTCATTTTAATGATTAACATTAAATATTTTGAATAATATCAATAGCCCCAGTCACTTGTTTCATTTCAATCCATAATCCTTCTCTACCTATCTTATCTTAAACAGCATAGTACTTCTTTCAATTTTCATTGATAACAGCGGGTATCTTGACACTATCCTTGCTATTGAAAATTCAATTTTTTATTCTATGTCGGCTTATTTCGTCAGCTTGAACTAAAAGTTAATCAAGGAAACGGTGATTCGAAATATTGGTCTTTCTTTGATGTAACTATCATCATTGAATCTGCTAAAATAAAAATTTAAAGATGATAAATTACTAATTACCTTTTTCGACCCCAACGTGTTTTAGCTCCTATCTACGGGGTGTATATATTCAACAAGATTAAAGATTTTATTAATTATTTACATTTATTCAAGATATGAACATTTGATATCAAAATAAAGGGTTGCTTCAAGTGTTTTTTACTGAGGGATTTTATATATATTTTTTAAGGATTGGATGTTAAGAAATGCCAGAAACTGATAGTTTCACAAAAAACTTTTCTTTACGTCATTGTGGATATCTACAGGATGCTCCGCATGAATCCGTTACTTTGGCTTTTGGTTCAGATAAACTGTAGATTTAACACATATACTGGCCTCTCGACGAAACTGCTAATATCTACTGAAAAATTATGATTTCTACCTGACTCGTTGGAGAGTTTGAGGTTTCGTTTCTCTTCCGTGGTGTGCAACAGTCTTTAATAACTGAACTAGCCAACAGTTTAGCGACGAACACTCATTGACCCATCTTTAATCTTATAGCTTTATATAGTTTACCTATATTGGGTTTAATATGATTGCTTAAAATACTAATGTATAGGGAAATAGTATAGAGAAAGGTTACTGTCATTTTCTTAAGCTCCTATGGTTTTTTTATGTTTTTGTGTTGTCTTTAAATTTTTCTTTTATCATTTTCATATCGAGTGTGACATGTGATTATAGTTTTCGGTCCTTGAAGGTGCTTTTTATCACCCAACAACCATTGCTTTGGTAAGTTTCGTCATCTTATTTATCAAAAGAAGCTCGAAATTAAAGATATATTGCAGACACTTTCCTATCGGCCTCATTCCTTGACCTTCACCTTGAAATTGAGAACAGAGGTACACTACAAACTAGGGTATATGACAAAAGCAGTGACTTCACTTTTCCAATAGTCAACATCCCTTTCCTTTGTATCAACATTCCAAAAGCACCGGCATATGGATTTTACATCTCCCAACTCATTCCATACTTAAGGGCCTGTGGTCGATACAGTAACTACCTTGATAGAGTTCGGTTGCTTAATAATAGGCCACTTAAGCTAGGGTATGTTACTCATAACTTGAAGGCATTACAACAGAAGTTTCACGGTCACGGTCGACATCACGATCTTGTGGACCGCTATGGGCTATCTCTTACCCGGATGACAAGAGAACTAAAGATTGTTTTTCCTCTACCGGAGTTGACATGTTCAACACGGCGAGTTCTTAAAAGAAGCAGGAGATGCTTACTTTACCGGTGCACCTGATCTCACCCATGGTTTTTATTGGGTCTGTGTCCTTCATTTTTGTATATGTTTTTGTCTTCATTTTTTCTGTGCCGTACTCATGTTATGTCTTTATTTCTTTGTTTTTACGATGTTGCCATTGTCCTTGGATTGTTCGATTTAAAATGAGTTCGGTTCTCACTTACTTTCGAACAAAACTACATCCATCAACAAATACTAATTAATTGACAAGGTGTCATTTCAACCGCCTTCATCTAAAGAGTTTTCCTTTGAACAAATCGAAACTTTTCTCGGATGACAGTTTTTTTTCTTTTCTTTTTTTTAAGCTAAGGAATATCCACATAGCACATAGCTCTGGCCTTCGCTGTTTTTGCTTTTTCAATTTAGATCCCATATTAGTTATTTGTTCGTAATAATCTTTAACATGAATTTAACTTCCAAGTGTTTTTATTAATTGATGTAGAATAAAAAGATAACAGGAAACACCTACAATGGCCGAAAAACATAGTCACATGCCACAATCTACCAAGGAACTGAACAAGAAAAAAACCAAAATAAAAAACAAAAGACAAACGCAAACAACGATAGTAACTCGGGACAGCCGGACTTGGTACCGGCACTGGCAAACGCCGGCGGTAGGGTTAAAACGAATAAAATACGAATAAAAACCAAAACAGGTAGACTACTAACTCCATGACCACAATCTAGAAAAGGAACAGGGTACAAAACGTAATTTTGAAAAATTGGTCAAGGTAAAAAAAAACAACAGCAATAGAATACCGAAGGAACAAAGCACAAGATGTCATAAATCAAAGTCCAGAGAACAGGCAAAATCATGAACATCAGAAAACGGAAGACCAAAGACACTACATTCCCACAAAACACACAACCACTTCATATACAACACAAAAAACTAACACTGTGAACTCTTAAAAAAAACAGAGTGACATCAGGTGCTCCGGAAGGGTAAAGTTCGCCGCTTAACTGCCAGCCAGCTCAAGGAGCCTAGTCTGCTGGTAAAAATACCGTCGCACTACGGAAGAAAAATCAAACTCAAAACTCTCAGGTGGGTTTGGTAAACTCGGAATCATCATGTATTTCAGTAGACACCGGCAGTATCAGTGATATGTCCCTATGCGTGTAAAACCCTCAGGTCATTGGATTCCAAAGCTAATTTAACGGACACGTGCAGAATATCCTTTCGATATCCCCTATTGTGTAAAGAATGTAAGTTACGTCCCAGTTTTTCTAGATTTTTAATCAGTTTCTGGCATTTTTCACAACATTTCCGTAAAATAAAAAATGTGCATCAAAGAAATACAACTGGCCGAAATGGTCTTCTACAGAAACTAAATTAAGGTTAAAGGTCCCCTTTTTCAGTTCAATGTTAAACCTATGGGAATATTGTGTAAAATCCCCAGCCTTAACGGCTTGTTGGTTTATTCCAAAAATTTATCTGCAAATTTTTGAGGTTATTGCCAATGCAAAGCTACCAATATTCAATGATTTCATGATTTTGCAGAAAAAATCTTGAAAATATTGTGGTGAAGAACCAACAAGCCGTTAAGGCTGGGGAATTTACATAAAATTTCCATAGGTTTAACATTGAACTGAAAAAGGGGCCTTAAACATAATATATAGTTGACAACTGCGGTATTTTGTTTTTTATTTATACAGTTATGGCATAATGCAATAAATAGATTTTTTCAGTGTTAAAGACATCAGAAGTTCGTACAAACATATGAACAGCAATGATACACACACAAAAAACTACATATTTACATATTTAAAGGGTTTGTACATTTAACACTTTTGAAAACAGTGCTGTGAGATATCACACATTTTTACACAGGTAAAATTGTCCTTTATCACCCCGTAGGAAGCTGTACAATGGAAGATGAGGGGATGAGCTTTTGAACGGAGGATAGAGAGCACAGGTAAATCAAAACATTGCAGACGACGATGAAATATGTAACGGAAATATAGTTTACATTTGTTAAATGGCTATGTTTAAGGGAATATCTGATTTAAAAGTGCATAAATAATAATATATTTCTTCTTTATAAAATTGTATTTTGAAATATCACCACATATTATGAAAGTTTATTTGAACGGAAAACTGGAGGGTAGCGAGCTCCGTTCAAAAGGTAGTGAGGCATATGAACTGAGGGTAGCGAGCCAAATGATAACATCTAGCGTACTCAAGGAAACGATGATATGGTACATTTTTCACGAATTTAATCTTCAAGTATGAAATCGAATCTCAGCAGTAGGAAAATCCAATGCTAAACCAATATAAATATTAAATCCATTTTCTCGTATTGTGTTAGTTTTATAGTTTGTTCTTGTCAATTCAGTTGTTTTCCGCTTTGCCTCCTTCATTGCTGGGAAGTGCATGTGTCAATTCAATATGCACTTATTTCTTCCTTTGTAATTACATCGAGATATGTTTTCAAATATGTATTTTGTCCATAACATTAAAAATCAAAGCTGCGATGGAGCTGAATCTCGAAGCCCTGAAAATCTACATGTGGCAAAACTTCGTAGTCATCCAAAGTACTGCTACATACGTCTGCATGTATTAAGTTATTCCGTAATACGTGAAAATAATCGGATAGTGTGATTTCGCATGTTGATTTCATTTCTATGAATATATGCAGTACACTGTCACAGGTAAACAAATGTTATTTTCGTCTCGCAAATTACTGCGCGACAAGTTCGTTGATCCCAGACGCAATATAAAAAACGAGTAATTTGATAAGCATGCATATTGTTTTCAATTTATTAAAACAACACTGTTTTCAACTCAAGAAAATGAAGAAATATAACTTAAATACTAAATGTATACGATTTTGAAAGAAACTTGCGCACTATATTTTATCGGAAGTACGAAGATCATCTTCTAGAGCTGTTAATAGGCTTGAAGCCTCATGCGGGGCACGTGATTTTTTCTTGCCATATCAATATCTCTCCAGCCATTTCATGGCTTCGAGATAAAAATGGTTGTCGATAAACTGGTCATTGTCGATATAAAATGTTCTTCGCATAGTGGTATTTACTACTACAGAGTAACCTCACCTATACAGTTCGCTCATTTCTCGTTGTCTTGATAAATACAGTTATCCCATGTGAAGTCCATAATACTCTTTCAAGACCAGTTTATCAGGTAATTTATATATCAGACTTTTATATCAATTCGTTGCATAATTAGCACATATATGTTCTTTTCTGCATATGTAATATAGCAAGAATTAACAGTCGATCAACATACCCAGTCTGATATAGCCATATTAGCCTGCTTCGTTTTGAAATAGCATGCATATCAGCTCTGTGATATGGCCATATCAGCACAGATATGACGATAACTCCTAACTGAAAGTTTATATTAAACAGATTAGAGCATGGCCTTTTCCATTTATGCACAGTTTCACCCCTCGACCCACATCAGCCCTCGGATGACACCTTGGGATGATAACTGTGCTTAAATGGGAAAGGCCATGTATATTAATAGATATATATATATATTATGCCAGGAACAAAAGTGATGGTCCAATTCTAAATGAATTGCATATCTTTTCCATATGATATGCTCATATGACACTAAGGGGTTAACGTATGATCCGTGAACAGGTCTTTTTTTTTTTTGGAAGCTTGATTTGCGAACAAAACCTCTAATTATAGTCATAATACGTGATTTCAAAGCAACCAAAAACCAACAAGCAATATGAATTTACAAAGAGGTATGGCAACTTGAAATTAATTCCTTCAGCATACCGGTATACCGATTTTACGAATGCATTAAATCTTCTCAAAAACTTTTTAACAGGTCATCTATTATATACACTGTTATAACAAAATATTTAAATGCATTTTCATACCCTTACATAAAAGATTCAGTCATTGAAAGTGCCACTTGAATGCAATTTGACAGATTTTCGCAATTTTGTTGGTTATTGTTAAAATTCGTTGCATAGAACCCCAAGAATCAAACTATTTAACTGTCATTCGGAAGGGCAAATGCTTATACAATCGCAACAAAAAATTAGTTTGGGTTCTAGGTTTAACTGACACAAAAGGCTGTTTACAGCCATGTTCGACTGCTTATATGTCAGAAAAAAATACAGGCTACAGGCGTGGCACATACTAATTCTATTTCGAGGAACAAGACCAGTAACAAGATACCATCTTTCTAGATTTTTTGAGCATTTTTTGAAAATAGCCTAATGTAGGAACAAAATTTACGCCTAAGTGACCATATTTCATTAGATGCGTGACTTCATGACAGGAAGACCCCTAAAGCCCATCCCCCCCTTCATAAATATTAAGTATTTAAATGACTGTATCGTCATTAATATTGCGCATGGATTTTGCGTTCAATACATGAAATACTGGCTCACTACCAATTGAACGGAGCTCCCTACCCTAAAAATTTTGGTTCAAAAAAGAAAATTGCAACTATTATTTATTTGAATCAACTCTTTTAAAAGTCCGTAATGCAAATGCTTTCTTCTAACTATAGGCATATAGAATATATAAAATAGTTTGTTAAAAATTGTCAATGAAATAGTTATATGCGAAAGGGTCATTTCGTCTGCACGTTTAAAGTCTTACCTGAGCTCTCTTCCCTCCGTTCAAATGCTCATTCCCCTCAACCCCCATTGTACAGCTTCATACGGGGTGTTTATGCATACCTGGGTAATTTGATATAACAATTCTAAAAATAATTGTTGATAGTTAAACCACTACGTCATCAAAATTGAACGGGGTTGACAAGAGAATGTAAATAATTGATTAAAGCCAGGTATACCTCACATATATAGGTAAGCAGGTACTAACATTAATTCACAATCTTAATTTAATCTTTTTTCGACGTTAATCTGTCGTCAACTGTCTCTTTCTTATTTTTCTTTTTTTTTTACTTTCGTTTCACAATTTACCAACCAATCACTTTCAATACTGAAAGACTCTTTTGGCAACTAAAAAATCTTTTTTTGTCTTTTACATGTTCATGGATCTCTCCACAACTGGTTGTTGGTACAGTACTTTATGATAAGTCAAAGTTAACAATGATAATTTGCAAGTCAAGAAATATTTTACGAAAATAGAGAATTACAAATGTACTTTACAATCACAAGGGCTTGACTCAAGGTCACCGTTAATGGTGGTTTATCTTTACTTCCGTTTAAATAGGATTGTAAATTTTTTGAGACGGGTACTTTTCGTGTTTCATCAAGCTATGTAATAGAATTAGAGTTCCATTGAGGTTATTGTTGTTGTATATGTCTAGAAAAATCATTACTGGAATTGAGAAATTCGCCGGAACAATAATTTAATGCATCAGACAAAAAACGAAAGCCGGTAGAAGCTAGAAGGTGAACTTTTTATTAAAGTAGCACCCTTTGTCTGTTATTGGAGTTTAGTGTAATATTGTAAGATTGTAAGAACACTTTGCCAGTAAAATTTTTTTTGTTGACGGTCCCGCTTCGATAGGGTAAACAAAGTATCGATATATCATTGCTCTACATCTAGCAATGAATTCTACTAAAACTGGTGCCAGGGGTCGTCTTGAACTTACCATGAGGTATGACCAAGGCTCATTGTTGAATGCCTCATGGTGACTTCAAAATGAAGAACAATTATAGTGTTATTCCATAGCTTGGTTTTATAATGTATTTGTAGGGACTATGTCTCATGTTAAGTTACTCTGTATCCCTTCAATGTATACATATAGATATTTTTTTCAATAAAGTTATCAAATATGTGTGGTAGAGCTATATTTTTAATATTTGATTATATTTTCAGTTAATTTAGATTGTTTGATGCTGTATTTATATTATTATATAAATACAGAATGTTTCTTTATTTTAATTTAGCCTTTCAGTATTGGCAGTATTTATCTCCCATATTTTAATTGAAGGTAGTTTGATACTCATCCAGGTGTATCATATATATATTTATTTATAGGGTATTCCTATTATGTCATATAGAAATCCCACTTTCCATTGGTAGTTACATTAAATTCCAGTTTTCATTGGTTTGTCATTTAGGCGGGAATCTATTGTCTTTGAAATTATTGTCTTTGGTCAGTTGGCTATAATTTGTCTTTTTGAGAGGCCATGTTTTGACTTTGGTGAATTTTGAAGTTGGACAATTTCATATCTTGGATATTTTGCTATTTCTACTGAAGGTCAGTTTTCTATATTAACTCCTTAACATAATATTCCATTATTAATATTCCAGAGTGTATAA
>MJUU01057875.1:0-21067 GCA_002080025.1 Modiolus philippinarum | reverse complement strand
AAAAAAAAAAAAAAAAAACATAACCCCCCCCTTTCAAGTTAAATGGTCGGTCCCTAATGTTAAATTATCTCATATTACACAACCACATTAAATAATGACAAAACTATATCAAGTAATTACGCAACCATATCATATCATATAAAAGTATCATTAAGTAATATCAACAACATATTTAGTAATATTTAGTCAATATTACATAATTCAGTAAAAAAACGACACCACATCAAGCAATGTCAGAGCGACACATAAGACAACTATGGCGTTCCCCTTCTCTGTGATTTTTGTTGGACCTGATGTAAGTGTATACTTTACAATCGAAATCCAGCAATATGTTGATACTGCTGCTGACATGAAATTCAACCTGATTGCTCGTAGGTTGGATGAGGATTGCTCTCAGAGTCGCATAAGTTGTCGAAATGCGTATGTACAGAAACTAAATTCACAGTAACTTCGGTGTTTAGTTATTTATTTAAAAAATTGGTGGGAAAAACTCACTTCGAGAAGACCACAAAGAAAACTGTTCCATTTTTTAAACAATATTGTGAATAACCATACACCAGGTTATCTCAATGAATTACTTCCCAATACTGTTAATGAACGAAGTAATTATAATTTACGGAATGCGAACATTTATCTGTCCCTTCTTGTAGAATTGTTTCTTTTCAAAAATCATATATACATTCGAATATGAAATTATGGAACAGCTTAGAACACACCGTTCGAGAGTCTTTGACTTCAAGTTTATTTAAGAGTAAACTCAAAAGTATTTACAGAGAATCCGAAAAAAAAATCCCGCATTTCTCAATATTGGCTCTAGGTTTACTAGTATAATACATACTAGATTGAGACGAAGGTGTAGTGGCCTAAAATGCGATCTCTTTAGATGTAATATTATAGATTCCTGTTATTGTGACTGTGGAAATCAAATTATTGAATCTGTAGAACACTACTTTCTGTCTTGTAGAAAATTCAACCAACAACGAGTATCCTTGTTGAATGGATTTAACTTCTGATATCCAACAAAATACAAATTATATTCTTTTCGGAAATCCAGTTTTAACACATGAACAAAACTTTGCCTTGATTTTGTTAGAGCAAAAATACATCGTAGATACTAGAAGATTTGTCCAAGTACTAAACGTTATATCCAGGTGCTGTGGGTGGGTGGTTGGCGGCGGCAGTTTTCACACAATGTGGATCCATATAGTTATATGCTATTTTTTTCCTCACCGTATACTAATATGACAACTTTTCCTATCTTATCATACTTGACTTGAAAACATACATTGTATTTTCTATTTGTAATATACTGTGTGTTTTGTATTTTGTCATTTGTAAAGGAGAAGACATCGTAAGTTGTGTAACTTGTGTCTACTCCTATGTATCATTATATGTATTTGATAATAAAATATGTTTAAAATACATAGAATTACCTTGGTGTATGGCACCCAATGTTACCAAATGTCATCGCAGATCAAAGTTTCCCTTTTCTTTGTAACAACATTCCAAAAGTACCGGCATATGGAGTTTACATCTCCCAACTCATTCGCTACTCAAGGACCTGTTGATACGGTGACTACCTTGATAGAGCTCGGTTGCTTACAAATGGGTTACTTAAGCAAGGGTATGTTGCCCATAACTTGAGGTCATAACTACAGAAGTTTTACGGTCGATATGATCTTGTGGACCGCTATGGGATATCTGTTTCCCGGATGACAACAGATCTCTCTCTCTTTGTCACTAAAGTGTGTTTTCCTCTACCGGATTTGACTTTAACATCTGAGTTGACATGTTCAACACGGCGGTTGTCTTATAAGAAGCAGGAGATGCTTACTCTACCGGTGCACCTGATCTCACCCATGGTTTGGGTCCGTGTTGTTCATTTTCTTTTCTTTTCTGTGCCGTACTCATGTTGTGTCTTTGTTTCTTTGTTTTTCCGACGTTGCCATTGTCTTCAGACTGACGGTTCGGTTCTCACTAACTTGCTTCTCTGGGCCTTAAAGCGAAGAGTAGTGTTCAAATCGACCCAATGGGATTGCCTGAATCCGACGATCCAATGTATGTTAGTGAGATTTATGCCCTTCTTCAAGTAAAGCTTGAGATTACTGTAGTAGAGAGAATACTTTTCACGATTGTGAATGGAATACTAGCTTACATACATTGCTACAATAGCCATTGTGAGCGTCATGAAGCTCCTCAGGGTACTCAAAATCACATTCCATCATGGCACCGTATTCGTGGTTATAGGATCACTTCAAAATAATCTAAACCTCCTCCAAATCCCTTCACTAGAAGTCTCCTTTCTTTAAAGGTTGTGACATCGCCTTGCCAGAGAGGTTGTTGGCGTCGAGATAGGTCAAGTACTCTGTTGGCTGACTACAGTTGTAGTTTTACCAGTGTTGCCATGTCAATTAGACCATTGTGACACCTCTTCTTGTTACACTTTCAAACATCATCTTAGCCGGAACAACAGCTCCAATTGTGGTTTGAAGTACCCCCATAGGCCAACCCGGAAATGTGAAGAATCTGCAGTGTCAGGCTTAAGTTTGTCATACACAGCTTACTGAAGTCATCAAAGTCATTATCCAGTGCATGGCCACATCCCTGTCCCGCGAAGACAAATTAGGCGTGAGCATAGTTCCCTACTCTCCATTAAACTCCTCCTATGGTGGTGGCTGTTTTTCCACCGGTTTTTCAGGTCGGTCTGCGTAATCATAGGGTTACAACCCTTTCTGATTATCTGTTCGGACATATCACCGAAATTCCTTTGGGACGCCTTTGAATATGGTTACTCAAAACTTTCAGGAAGCATGTGTTGTCAGAATAGATATCCATCTCTCAAATAGCATTTTTTTCTTACTAAAAATTTAAAAATTAATAAGAAAGGGGCTTTTAGCAAGTCTAGCCTTTGAATCATTTGTCATATTTCATGCTAAGTTTTCTAGGTAGCTAAGCATGAACGTTATCGAGTCGATGAATCTCATCTCTAAGTCTCCTTCAGCCTTCTTGGAGAAGCTGATGTACTTTTGTCAGTGTTTGGGATGCAGGTGATCAGGTCGTTGTGAAATACAAATCTTTAATAAAGATATGCGCATCATACCCACTGAGATTGTGAAAAACGATAGGTATACGTAGTTCGCGAGCTGGATATTGCACTGCTTGTGTGCTGAGCCTTGATTCATACAAGAGAGATTGCCTTGGTTTGAAACTAATTTCTACATCATGCATTATATCAAATGTAGCACTGTGTGCTTGCTTCAAAACTCTCGTTGTCTTCCTCGGTCATCACAATGGGATTGTTTCATTTGTAGAGCTTAGTGACAGCCCTCACTTCCCATTTCCGCACTATGCACAAGCTCACCAGAGTAGATGAATGAGTCATGGAAGTCGGCATATTTTTATCCGATAGCAGAAACCTGACAGTCGGTGTCGTTGGTATGCTTTCGTAGACATGATATTGATCCGGCTTGCAAGTGTGATCTTCTCTGTGAAGTATTCAAGCTCTTTTAAACAATATTTTTCAAATTATGGATTTCCTATGTTTAAGTTCTAGTGCTGCTGATGAGGAATTAATTTCCGAAATGGTCATACAGCTCATTTAAGTTATTGCAGTTGGAATTAACATATGTGTTATGGTGTCATGTTCATTTACTCTATATTCTTTCGTAAAATTTTTCTACCTATGTGATGAATTAGACTTTTATTTAAAATACTTGTTAGCTATGAAATCCTGCGAAGGCATATCGCCAGACATAAGAATTTTGATACAGCGCAATATTGTTGCTTGCCCTCAATGGTCAGGAAAAGGCAATCTAGGTGTATTGCGCCTGCGCCGGTTTTCTTGGATATTCTGAGAGATATATCCGAAGATCCTTCTCCTCATCTTGCCATTGAAGCCAAATACTTTGATATAAATGTGAGATTGTGAACTAAGTGCCGTCAAATTTGAACTCACTATCCCGTTCTTGTATTGGATAAGGCGGTAGGTATGATTCATATTCTCCAGTAACTCACCTTGAAGCATCGATCATCTTCATTTCTGACACTGACAATCGCCTTCCTTTTGGCAAGTACTCATTGTGTTGGTATATGTAGAATCTTCCCTTTTGTGGCATTTTCTCCACTCTCTGAGTTCGTTTTCAGCAGTTTTACTCGCAGCACTAGATGCACTTTTAAATTCTTTTTTTTTCATCGAGTGCACCTAAAATTATGGTGGCGATAGTGCTCCGACCTACCTTGAAAAGCATTTCAATATCTCGAAGCTTCAAAGGTTCGATTGCTACCGTGCTAAATACTAGTATGCCATTTAGTGCTGCGAACTATCAATGCTTTTGATATTATCTTCACTCGGCGCACCTTTGATATCACTTTCCACCAGTTTCTGAGAATCACGTCTCCTTAACCTCGAGTACTTTGTGATGGCACAGCTCTTTACTTATGTTTTTAGTATGTTGAAGACCCCTTTGAAGCTGAATTTCCGGTTGGTTTTATTTTTTGATGACCTTTACCAATTTCTCCTCTGCCTTTTTGCTGTATTCTCTCAGACAGTTATTCTTCCATATTTGAAGGAGTGTCTTGATGGTCTCTTTTACCACGATCTTGCACCCTCCTGGCGTATTCCCATTTTCCTTCAGTTGACGCAGTCGTTTGCTTCATAGCTCATCCTTTTCTGGTTTGCTTTAACAGAACTCGTTCTTCATCCTCTTGCGTGAGGCGTTGCAGGTGATCTTCACCAATTTTCTTGTATGGCTTCTAATAGCAGCTTAGCCTATATAGCGCCACAATGTTGACACATCTGGTATGCTCATTAAGCTGTACAATCATTTGACTATAGTAGATCTACTGTTGGGGATTGGAGTAATATCTTCTTCATAGTCAAGAAAGAAATCCTAGTAGCTATCCATGTTTTCATTATTAGATTGCATGCATTCTGACTTATTACTTACCAAAAAATCCAAATAAAGGTTTTATGTGTTTTTTTTTTCTGGTGCGGTTCCCATGTGGATTGTGGTAGGTGATTGTAGTTTTCGGTCATTGTAGGTGTTAACTGTTATCTTGACTGCATAAAAATTAAACGATGGAAGAAATGTTGAAATCTTGTAAGTATTGCTTCTCTCAAATTTGTAATTATTTTTTATGTACTTCAATTCTAAATAGAGTTTCATGTACCCTTTCTCGCATCAAACAACGGCAATAGAATACCGAAGGAACAACAGAGTGAAATTTACTTAAATCCAAAGACATGGCCAAAACGAAATGCAAATTTATTTATCCAAATTTATTCTTGTAAAAGTAAACATATCAAAGTCTGCAAATGCCACTTGAGGTATCTTTCAAATATTTTTTTCTTAAATTACGATAAAATTGAGAGAGACTGAAATCACGGGGCATTGGTTTCATATTCTATTTATGGAACGAGATTAAATAAACATGTCATTATCTGAAAAAAAAATCAGACTCATCACGTGGAAATTATGGTATGTAGATGTAGATTTCAGATAGTCTGCAAAAGATGAATTTGTCACTCTTACGAAGCTGTTTTTTTAAATGACCGTGTCATTTCCTTTTCGAATATAAATCATGGATACCTTTATTTGGGATTTCAGTATGAAAAGGCAGGTGATAAAAAAAAGGTCTTGTTGAGAAATATAAATAAGAGAATATATGAAATATATAAAATATCGAAAAAAAAAGATTATACTTGGACAAATTTATCTTCGTGACCCCTTATTAATCAAGGCTTAAAAATCCCGTGTCATACCATCATAAAAAATCCCTAATAGTTGTAACTATGCGATAAATTTTGAAGTGTCCCCCGAACTGTGATTCAAGATTTAATTATTCATAATACTGGGATCAACATTACTTTTTACTGCTACGCTTTGTTTAAAGCAATTGATGTTGGATTGCTGCCGGACAATACCACTTTACCGCTATGGAAGGGGTGGTTTGGTTTAACCCTACATATCCTTTGAAATGCCTGTACCAAGTCAGGACCATTACGGTCGACATTTTTGCCGGTGGTGTTGCGCCTGCTTTCCTCTTGGACTTTTTCTCTTGACAATTCTCTTCGGTTATTTTGTTAATACCCATATTTGGATTTATACAAATCACAGAGCCGCTTACTGAAACATCTAAGCATAGAAAACACATGGAAACGTCAGCTTTTTGTCATTTCTCAATGCAGTTTAATGGGTTCTTCCATGTTGCAAACAAGTGCTCAAACAATTAATACTAATAATAGTTATAACTACTCTTAAATGAACTAAAAGCAGTTTGGAAAAATAATTACTGCTCAAATTATCCCAGCACTTCCACCTAAGAGTCAAAAATTCAATGAGGAGAGGGAACAAAACTCATTTAAGATCAGTAAACCAATAAATTGCCTCAAATTATCGCATTTGATAACACATTCAGAACTTCTAAAATGATAAAAATTAAGGGTCCGCCAGTTTATGAAATAGATGAAATTTTAGATAATACCTTATTACAACAATCAACTGAAACTAATTCTGGTGATTGAAAAGATACATATGAAGCGAAAAATCATGTAACAGTAAAACAGTGACTGAACATACCCTTGATAAATATGTTTTAAGACAGTAATTTCGCTTTTTGACAAAATCGTTGTACAAACAATAGGCACGACAATAGCGAACGAGTTGTGAAATATAGAAGCCATATGTCGGAGATGTGGGAATATTACTACTCAAAAGCGGAAAGTTCATTATTGGAAAGTCGAAATCATCACACTTGTCGTAAAGTTTTGTTTTCAGACGACCAGAGTTGTCAATGTAGAGGTATAGGTCCAGGTATGATGCTGATGATGGTGTATCAGTTTTTTTTTTTTTTTTTTTTTTTTTTTTTTTTAATTTCGAGTTCATTTGGGAACATAAGATGAGAATTATCCTTAAATTGAGGAGTGTTTAATGAAAGAACATCATCTATAATTAAAGGGCCGTTTGGCTAGCTTATTTTGTTTTCTGAACTAGCTCTTGCATGAACCTGTCTTCATACGAATAAAGAAACAATTCTTCTAAAAGTGGCGTACAATTAGTCCTCCTAAGTATCAGATTGACATAAAAAAAAACTAGTTGAAAATATTTTAATGATATTGGAGAAACATTTGAACATGCTAAAAGTGTGGCGGAGTCCTTAATTTTGAAAGAAGGCATTATCATGGACGAAACAATTTGCTCCAATAAGGTAACATTATCCAGTAGAATGTCTTGTCCGTAAAGTCATATTGAACAAAGGCAGTAGTATGTCGAAAGATATATAATAAAGGTATAATAAAGGATGAGTTGCATTAAGGCGCTAAATCGGCCCATTGATTTGACAAAAAAAGAATAATCTAGTGAAAGCATACTTTCTTTGATACATTTCAACACAAGAAAATTTGCAGTTTTTGACCACAGGTGTATTTTTTGAAAACATTGCTTCATTCTGTTGAAATAAACTCATAACTCTTCATGGCAATTAACATTGAGCCTATGGAAGAATAATCGGCATTAGGTATATTCGAACTGAGTTTTAACCCTGCCTTGCATTTGGAACCAAGCTAATAATTATTATGAGATAACTTATTTAATAAAATTTATACATGCAACATGCCAAGCTGGTTCTGCGTCCAAGGCATATAATAAAATAGAAAAATTGTAGTTTTAAAGTGAAAATTCCGTGTATTTATGATATAATGTTCTCTAATCTGCCTCGTTTATCAAAGTTATCTTGGTGGTTCAAGATTGACAAGGATATCTCAGGATATCTTGACATATCCTGAAACATCCTGGTCTGTGAGTTTCTGAAAAAAAAATATCCTGAAATATCTTGAAGTCAGGATCAGGATATTTTCAGGAGGTTTCAGGACTATAACTTTTGCCCATCATTATACAAAGATTTGTCAGGATTTTTCAAGACTTTTATATGAACTAAAGTCCTGACCTCAAGAAATGTCAGGACTTTCTTCATTTTATTCCTGGTCTCAAGAAATTTCAGGACTTTTCATTTTTTACATCATTTTTCATTATTTTTTGTAACTCTAAACTTAACTCATACATGTGATGTGATTCAAGTATTACATTCTGAAATTAAGGGGAAACATGACAAAAATGCCTAAAAATTAATAACTTTTCATTCAAAATAAAAAAATTCAAGCAAAGAGTATAAAGATTGTGAGACTATTAGTCTTATGATCAATGGCAATGCAAAGTTGAACGTGAAAATTGAATAAAAGGTTTTCAAATTAAATTGCAACAAGGTGACATGGACATGGACAGATAAACAAACACTTGCACATTGGTCAAAAATAATATTCTTATCATTAGGCAAACATATAGATGTGTGTATGTGAAAATTTAAATAATGGGGATGCTATCATCAGTTACAGTATTTCCAATATAAAACTGGCACACAAATTTCCAGTTCATTCTTTGTTAGATAAATAATGTACATATCTTTAAAAACTACATATAATATAAAAAGTTATGAACAAATTTGTTACTTAATTGACCCAAGGGCCAACAACCAGAGGATTTTTCTGCAGTTTTTCTTCATTATTTATTTTTATCACATTTTTTTTACTTCCCATGGCTTATTAATATTGAAAAAAGCATTTTTTTTCCTTTTACTCTAAAACTAAGATACAAACATAATATTATTCTTAATACCCATATTAAATTAGAATATTATAAAACACCTTTCTAAAGTTATAATTGATATTGCAAAGTAACTGTAAATTTTCTAAATAAAAGTGGCACGTGTGCACATTTTCTTCCTGAATCTTGATCATGTAAATGCTTTGTTTAGCCATCTCTTTACATGATATTGTAAAGCACTATCATGACGAAAATCAAAAACAAAATTCAAATGATTGGTGCAGCAGAATTGAGGTGGATGAGAAATGAAGAAAATAACATTACAAACTGACATTTTGGGAACTAGGGAGAGTTGAACAACATATTGGAGTTTACTTTAATTTCATCCAGTGTACATAGAAGATGTAAGTTAATATTTTATATGCCATAGGGCATGTTGAGTCATCATACACACAACTTGTGAAAAACTGCATATCAGCAAAACTATCTGTATAAATGTGAAACTGTATTAAATAATATATTCTGACAGGTGATCTATTTAAATGCAAATCAGTTTCTATTTTGCTTCAAATTAATAGTAACATTGAATAAAACAATTTATTACTACTCACATTTCTTATTGTGTATATATGTTTAAAATATAATCAGGTTACACAGCCCTTGCTGATAACAGCCATGTAATAAATTACACCAAGATATCCTGAGATAATCCTGAGATATCCTGAAATTTTTCAAATCACTTGGCACTTGTTGTAATAAATGTGGAAAATATGTACACTTGTATTGCTTAATACACATTATATGAATATATACCCTCCCAAGGGAAGTCAATTTATATTTGGTGAAAAAATTATTTTGGGCAACATTTAGATGAGATTTACTGCTTGTTTTTATCTGTCAACAAAAAATAACTTGTCAAAGGCACAGATAGGAAATGAATAATAATATCACTTATGTCACAATGATCATTGTTACTTGTAAAATTGTGAGAACAATTAAATTGTAAACACTGCCCCAGAAATTTATTTGCTAATTGTAAATAACTATTATATGAATTTTTATTATCATTAGGGATGTTTCACACAATAGTTACAAAAAAAAAAAAAAAAAAAACCAAAAAAAAAAAAACAAACAAACAAAAACAATCTTCTTTGAAGCCCTGTTATTGAATTGTATGGAGTTTACATTACATAGAATGCCAATGATCAATGGATCAAATACTTTTCCATGGAGGAAAATTAAAGCATGATTATTATTAATGATTTATTAAAACTAAATTTTATTTTTTTACAATGTCGAGGTTTTTATCCTGATGTCAGAATTTCTCATGATTTTTTTTATCCTGATAAAATCCTGCTGTCAGGATTTTTATCCTGAGGTAAGGATTTCATGCTGAAATGTCTATATCCTGACAGCAAGATTTTGTCAGGATAAATAATCCTGACAGCAGGATTTTATCGGGATAAAAAATCCTGACAGCAAGATAATCTCATGATTATCCTGGTTTCAGATTTTTTCCGGAAGTTTTGATTTCTTGACAAATCCTGACATATCATTGTCTCATTTACCATCCTGACATCCTGACATATTTCTCAGGATAATCCTGAGATAATCTTGAGATTTTTCACCAAGATATCCTAGGATATCTCAGGATAATCCTGAGATATCTTGGTTACTTTTCGCAAGGGTCAAATTTCTTTCTATTTTAACCCTGTCTATTTCCTATGCTACATATATGCTATATCTTCGATTTTGTTACTGCCCTTTAGCACAATTGGTCTAGTAAGAAAAGGGTTCCCTTCTCGATTTGTTTCAGGAGCGCCTATAACTTTTCTGTACAGCTGACACTTGAACAGAGTTGATGTTTAATAAAGGAATCTAACAATCACCTGTCAGAGTTAAAATATAACAGATACATGTATCTTTAGTTTTAAAGGCCTTTGTTTACTGCCTAGTTGTTCTTTTTGAGCTTCATAGTAGGTAGGAAAAGCTCTCACAATGAAAATGTAATGATTTTTAATTACCTGAGAATATGTTTGAATTGATTGCAGCCAAATGCAAAACTTGTTCTGCGATAAGTATGTATTTTTGTTATACAAGGGATTCCATAATTGTTCTAAGTTGATTCTTTTCTTGTTCTAGGTTGATTCTTTTCTTGGGAAAAAACTGAAATAAGTGGCTTCTTCTTTGAAAACAGAAAAAAACTAAGAGTTAAAATCAGTTAAATGCCTTTCTAAAGATAATGCAGCTGGTGTGTGTGCAGGGGGGCATAGTACACTGAGGGCTCATTATTGAGCCATGTTCAAAACCGAGAGTTGAAAAGTGTTGAAGTCGGTATTTGCATAATTGGAATAATTTCTAATAAAACCTCTTTATATATTTAGTACAAATATTCTTTAATTATACCAAATAAAGCGCATAATATTCACTTTGCAATAGTCAATATTTCAGTGCTAGTATTCTCGGCCGAAAATTCGAAAAAAATCATAATAGTAAAACAAATACTTTTAACCTGGATATGGGATGTTGTCTCCTTGATATTCACCCCCTTTCCTTTCTTTTTCATATTAAACATATCAAGGGTCTAAGTCGACAAAATCATTTTATTTAGGCCCAGTGAAGTGATATTTTGTTTCAAATTTATATTAATATATGTGAAAATTTGGATTAGTATATGAAAACATGTCGGACAAGTACAAATTCACACTAACATAAAAAAAATATCAGAAAATATGATGATAAAGTACTCCATTTACCTCGAAAAGTTCAGTTTTAATGTAGATTTTTCTCATAAAGAATTATCAGTTTGTAACTGTATTATTTCCCTAAAAAAAGAAATTGATTACAAAACGAACGCTATCATGGATAGAATAGCACCATATACACATTAATATAATATCAAAGTGATGTTCATTATTGTTTTGGCACCGTGCCAATCTGTATTTAAACCATTACATTAGGGAAACTTTTCAACATAAGATTACATTAAGTATTGCTGACTGTTAGTCAAAGAAATAAAAATGGATAACAGGAAACACATAAAAGGGCTGAAAATTACAATTAAATGATGCTATCTGCCAGGGAACAGCTAAGAAAAAAGCTCAAATAAGACAAATGACAAGAGTAAACAACGATTTGAAATTGGAACAGTCAGACTTGGTACCGGCACTAGCAAAAGCCAGCGGCAGGGTTAAACCGGTTTGTGGATATCGAAGTCCCTCCTTTCTTTAGCCCGTTACCCTATAATATAATAAAGTATACGGATAAAACCCAATACAGATAGACTTCTAAGTCCATGACCTAATCTTGAAACAAGAGAAAATGACAATACGTAATTTTGAAAGATAGGTCAGGAGGTGATCGCTGATAACTGCCGGCTAGTTCAATGCGCAGCCTAGTCTGCTGGTAAAGCATAGTGCACTACGGAAGAAAACTCAAACTTAAAACGAGAATGATTTGGCAAAGAATCATCATATATTTCAGTAGGCATCGGCAGTATCAGTGAGGAGCCAGTATGTGTGTAAAATTTTCAGGTCACTAAATCTCAATGCTAATTTAACGGAATCATCAACAGTCCTCTATTATGTAAACAATGAAAGTTACGTCCCAGTTTTTCTGGATTTTTAATCGGTTTCTAGCATTTTTTAAACAAAATTTAAAACGAAGATTAGAAAAGTTGTTTGTTAGTAACGCCATATCTAGATATCAGATGTTAATATCTATTATATAACGTCTTAAATGTCAACAACTCGTGGAATCTGTAACCCTGTTGTAAAAGCTTGGCTGTGATAGTAATGTTACATCAAGAGTAGAACAAAAGCGTGCGAACCGTGCCTGTTTAGAAATCTACATCCCGTATAGGATGGAGATAGGGGAACGTTGCCGTCAAGAGAAGAAAAATGAGGAATAGTGAAATAAAAGTCATTCCTTTTATCATATATTCTAGTTTTTATTTCACCAGAGTCAATGCTGATAGATAGATCCAGAAAAGGTAGTTTTTGGAATCATTGTTAGGTTTAATTAGTTTCAGTTCTTGTGAGTAAATGATGTCTGCATAATCTAAAAATTGGGAATTGTCAATAATAAGGATATCGTCAATATATCTGCTGTTATAATTGAAAATAGAAATAAGTTTATCACTATTTTATAGGGTTCCATTTTGATGTTTTTTGTGAAGTCTCGGTCGTAATAGAACAGAAAAAGATCTGCAATGAGAGGTACATAATTTGTACCAATAACCTGTTGACAAATAAAATAAAAATGTTGTCCAACAAAAGATTGATCAAGTACCTTAATCATATAATCATATGTCCAGGAAAAATTTTTTAATTAATATAAGAGAAGAATCCTAGCTTTTTCATTACAATAAATGAAATTTAAAAGACCATTTAATAAGTTTTTTTGGATTGAATAAAATTATGTGGAAGGGTTGTATAAAGTTAAGAAAAATCATAACTGTCGATGGATGAGACTGGTCTTTGTATTGATTGAAATTTATCTTTTTCAATAGAATCTTTCACACTAAAAAAAGTAATTTACATCGGAGTTTTGATAAGTGTAAAAGAAAGGATAAGTTTTTATGGTATTCAATTAGTTAATACAAGTAAGTGCACTAGTTAAATGGATGGATATATTAGAAGTACAACACTTACTGGATGTTGAAATAAAACGATTTTTTTTATGTTTTTTCGTGAAGTCTCGGTCGTAATAGAACAGAAAATGATCTGCATAATTTGTACCCAAGGGAGTACCAATAACCTGTTGACAAATAGAATAAAACTGTTGTCCAATAAAAGATTGATCAAGTACCTTAATCATATAATTATATGTCCAGGAAAAATGATTTTTGTAATTAACGATCTTTTGAAGGGACCTTTGTGAAGCTTAGTACACGGAAGGCACGTTTTTATCTTCAGGTGGAACTTGGAGCATTTTTCTATCCTTATAATGTTGTTTGGTTAACGTCGTTTCATCTCAATCGGTATGTCTGAAAGTGTTTGAATTGTCCAATTTGTTTTGTAGGACATCGATATACATGCAATATTTCTTTCAGACGATAACAACGTTGTTGAAAGTTTTGTTTTTAGACAATAACAGTACATTGACTTGACATAAACGCAATATAAGGATGAGGCTAAGAAACGTGGGAAAATGCGAGCCTTTGGCGAGCATTTTAAACTGTTTCGAGCCGAATCCTTAAATCCCGTTTATGTCGAGTCAATGTACTATTATTGTGTTTATACTGCAACTATGAAAAGCAAAATTTTAGATAAAATAAATAGGTGAAAATGACAATTTTAAAAGTGAAGCGGAAGTCTTTAGGTTGTGATGAACCTATGCATTCATGCAACGTCATAGAACAATTTCTACGGAAACACATTGTGGACATCATTTAAAAGAGGTAAAAATCATCACCCGAGACAACGTCGAGGGTGATAACTTTTTACCGAGTGTGTTAATCTACCCTAACACCTTCATACAAGGGCATTATGATTTTTATTGTACTGAATGCTTAATGTACATTATGTCTGAAAATCATTATTCTGAACATTATTATAAGAATGTTTTTTATGCAACATCAAAAACACATAAACAAATAGTCGATCAGTACTGTTTTAGTATTGAACTGTTGCTAAATTGCTTTAAGTCCATTTAAGGTGTCTCAGTGGTATTATTCCGCCATTTTTGTCTAATAATTGTTCATTTAGGTTTCATTCATTAAGAAATTCAACAAAATAGTAATTTAAAATGAAATGAAAGTTCAAATGTATTTAAAATTTATATTCCTAATTATTTTTATAACATTTTCATTACAAAAACGTGAGTTAAAACATATGAGCTTTAAATCTGTCGCTGGATTTACAGAACACAGAAACTATTCAAGGGAGATAATTTGATAAAATATTCTAAGAAAGATATCACTTGAGAAATTAAGATTTTGCAATTTTTCTCTCTTATTTCAACGGTGACCCCTAATTTTTATTTTTTATATGTAAACTACATAATAATTATTGAACACATGCAAAGGATGAAAAAATTCTATAATAAATTTTTCTAACTATCCTCTCACATGATCATTTTCCCTATCATTTCTATGTAAAATCCTGAAATTTTCAATTTCAGATTTTGCGCTTAAATGCACGGTGACCCCCAAATTTTATTTTACCTTTTGAACAATAATACAATTATGTTTCTACACAGAAAATTTTACAAAATTCTAAAATAGGAAATTAATACCCTGCAGACACCTTAAATTTGTGACAATGTTCTTTTTTGCATGATTAGGTCACTTTTATTTTACTAATGAATACATTTAACGAAGTCAGCTTTAATTGTTGTTAACAACAAAAATGACGAGAAAATAAGAATCTGTATACATCTGTGACGTCATCGTTCGGAGCGGGTGTTAATTTTAACATTAACACTCGTTGCTAACGATTAACACATGTTGTTAAGGATGGGCGTATCTGAAGAAACGTTAGTGAAAAGTAACAAATGTCGATTATCCAATGAAATAAATGGATAATGTAAGAAATTTGCATAAAGTATAATAAATAAGTATAAACACATTTTTACCAAAATCTATCAATTTTGATTCATTTCTGTTAACAGACAGCTCAGGTGGTGACTCGTCATAATTATTTTAATAAAAATCTATTCTTTTTTAGCCATGTGATAAAATACAACAACCGTACTGGAAGTGAATTCTAGTGACCATTAATTTTTTAGATGTACAGGTAAATATTTCTTTGGGTCCTATGCTTCATTGTACACAACGAATCTGATTTTTCTTGATGATGACCATGTCTCAAAGCTAAGCAATTTCAGAGAGACATGTAATCATACGTTTTCAAACGTCGTAGCATATAAGCCCCATATGTCGTGATGTGAAATTAAAACTATTCCAATAAGGGTTCATCAAGAGTACATTTAGGATTTAAAAAGTCTGAATTTTATCATATAACGCCATTGCATTGTTTTTAGTATACCTCAAATCTTATTTTCACTAGTTTTAGGAAATCGTATTAGAAGTTCGCGACATGTTTGAAATAATCACTTCCTTTGTACTGCCATTGTATTATAAAATCAAGTCACAATCATTGGGAATGCCAGAAAGACTTCCATTTCCATGAGCAAACTCTTTAGAAAAAGATATTCTGTTGTTGAATATCTTTTGATTACAGCATTATTTTTTATTCAGATAAGCGAAAGAAATGAACCACCGCTTTATTGGGGCGGTATCTCATTATAATGGTGTCTGACCTTTCGTCCGTCCGTTTGTCGCTCCGCCACAGGGGTTTACAGTGTGGCAACAACCTTTTCCTACACCACCTAGTGAAATTAACAGAATGTTAAGTGCATATTGCCATTGTGTAATAACTATTTTGATTTTGATTTTTGATTTGATTTGATTTTTTCCTTGTGGATAAAATGAACAGCGGGTGTATGTATAACCGATCCTTGCTCAAAGTTTTTCTTCTTTTTATTTGAAATGGGTTTGAAATGGTTGTCATGAATATTTGAAAACTGACTTTCAAACCTGGAAATTGAATTTAAAAAAAAACAAAATTCTGCAGCAAGTTGTTATGATAAAGGCAAAATGAGTACACTGCATTTCAAAGGAATCGGCTGCTTTAGAGGTTTTGAAGGGGTTAATACGATGCATAGAAATTTGATATGGGAGGCAGACTTGTCTTTCGGTCTGCGAACACAGATATCACTTAGTTGTTACCTTTAAGCCTCGCTACCGAAGGATTGAGACATTTTTTATGTCTTCCATTTTCATGGTAGTCGTTTTATTTCGGCGTGAAAGCAGATCTCGCAGGCTATTAGAACAACAGCTTTCAAACTGTGTAAGATTTTAACCCAACACGTCTAAATGTGCAGTCGATCAAACCTTTCTGAAAAGGGTCAATTAAGGTTACATTTTGGTATTCAAATAGGGCTCGGTCTCTTTAATCTTCACTTTGGTGAACTTGTTTGTGGAGACTGTTACATGTACAGCTTTGAAACTTTGTAGGATGCTTGTCCTATCAACTAAACCAAAAAGTGTCCACCAAGAAAAAATACACCTCCAAAAAATAGAAAAAATTCAGTTCTCCGAAAAACCCGTCATCCGGCTGCAACAAGTTACGTTTTGAATTTACCTGGTTATTTCAAACGGAATAACTGCACCTGAATTTTGAAAAAGGGGGTCTAAGATAGGCACAATTCTGATAAGAGGGTTCGCTTGGAGTTTTTTGTTTCGCTCAGCGATAAATTTATACTAGTAACTTGCTATTACTTTTAAATGTTTTGGATTACATCTACAACTTTCAAACTTTGTAAGGTAAATAACAGAATACCTTAGTTACTGTGAATTTAGCTTCTGCATATGCGCATTTCGACAACTCATGTCTCTTCTATGCAGATCAAATCAAAGCATTTGGAAATTCATAAACTGTAAATGTCTCTATGTGCAATCAACAAAATGTGTTCAAAGGGTTCATGAGGGTAACATTTCGGTGAGCTAAAATATGAGTACAGTTTCCTTTAAATTCCTATTTTCGTGAGCTTGTTGGAAAAAAATATTAAATTGACACCTTTCACACCCAATATATTTTAACCAAACAAGATATTATCCATAAGGGTCTATGAATGGTAAATCTGAGAATACAAAATGGACGGAGTTTACTATTAAACCGATTTTTTGTGAGTATTGTCCTAAGATATCAAAGACCATTAGGCCTACAACTTTTACATTATAAAACCTTAAGTGCCCATATGTCTAATGTGCAATTATTAAAAATTTGTCCAAAGAACAATACTAGAAGTACATTTGAGAAGCGTACGGGTTTTTCAAAAGATTCCGATAATACCCCTAGGCAAATTTTGAATCATTTTTCTATATTTCAGACATATAAATAGCCTCAAAAACCGCATAGAAAGTTTGTGAGTAATAAAATATCAAATTCTGAAGCATTTTGGAATTTCATATTATCTACTGTTTCTTTTGTCAGATATGATTGACCATGACAAAACAAATACAAAAATCCGAAAACAGGCCTCATGGTGACTTCAAGATGAAGAACAACAATAAAAGCGTTGTTCCATTGCTTAGTATTACCATGTATATACAGAGACTTTGTCTCATTACATTTACACCATATCCCTTCATTGTTAATTTATGGGGAATATTGCAATATTAAAAATTAAAAAAAAATGTTTAAATCAACGAGTATCTCCGTCGTGCATAGTTCTGTTCTTAGCTACTTTTGACTTTTCATATTGGTTAAAGTTTGTTCTCTATCAGCTTTTTCCTTCGGAATTCCTTTGCTGATGCATTTGCATGTGTTTTGTTCGACATTTGTAACAATTTTTAAAAGTGATTGTTTTTGTGGGTCCTTAGTTTGATTAACAAATGTAGAACCTCGTTTTTATACACTTCACTTGCCATGTCCACTAGACTTCACATGTAAAGTTATTGAAAACTGATCTTATCACAATAACTTAATGTGGTCGCTAAACCGTAAAAAAAGAGGCCAATACCAATTGACTCCGTGTTAGTCTGAGAGCAACTGATCCATACTACAACATTTCCTACATTAACAGGTTCTCTTGTTTGATATTTCAAGCTGTTTTTAGTTTGTATATTTGGTTTAAGTTTACCTTTTAACTGTGGCCTACCATACCATTTTTACTTTGTTTATTTATATTAAGTTGTGGACATTGCACATTTATTTATATATATATATATATATTTTCTTTTTCTTTTTTTAAGGTTTTTGATATATATTTTTCAGCATAACGCCACCTCCAAAGACATACTTTTTAGGCATATGTCTCGCTTTTCGACCTTCGTCGCCAGTTAGACAAAAGAAATTATGTCATGTAAATATGGATTCGACCTTTAATTTGTATATAATTTTAGGGCAAAAACGATTATCACTAAAAATAATGAATTGTCGGATTCAATGTATAATTAATGTCAGGTTGTTAAAACATTATGAAGCGTTAAGAAAACGTAAAACTTGAAACGTTAATTGAGATAACACTTTTATTTAGTAGAGAAAGTCCTCCATTTTTCGCCTTTAGAAACCTGGAAATACAAAAAGAATAATTTAATACATTTATATACAGAAACAAAATTAACAGTAACTTCGGTATTTTGTTGTTTACAAAAAGACATAATTCAATGATAAAAAGTAAATTAAAAAGTTAAGTTATACATTTTCAATGGTTTCGCGGCTAACTAAAACGACAAAAAGTTTTCTACTACACAACCAGATTTTATCTTAACTATCGAGTGACGAGGTTATGATAAACAATGAGCAAGACTGGATTTCTGTATCGCAACACTTTTATTCTTCGTTAATTTTTGTAGTCTCTCCTACAGTACACTGGCACATGTGGAAAACATACATGTTTGCATCCTATTTTGATTGTTAAATTTTCCATTAAACTAATATGATGACTCGCTACAGTTTTTTTGTTTTTAATTTATGTTTATTATTGTATGCTATAGTATGACACTAATCGAGCTCAAATCGCCAGGCATTTTATATGCATGAAACAGTTCGTAATAATAAATACCAAGAACCGGGAAGGGTTTCACTGAAAGGGCGTATAGGTAAAATTCATCGTTCCTTTGAAGCCCAGGGTGGTAATTTCAGACAAAATACTCCCCCCTTTCAGGATTCTTTAGTAAGCAGGCCACCAGTTTCGTAAATTTTACTAGGTACTTATCGGAGTGTGTACTCCTGGTTTTAGGTTTTACAATATTATTCATCACTTTTAACAGATAAAAATCAAGTTTTATATGCTCATTTGCTAGGTATCATGCCTATCTTTAATTTTAAATGATAAAAATAAAAATTTAGAATGAATTTGGATTATTTTAAAAGTAAACAATGAAGGGGAGACTACTCCATATTTGCATCCTGTGAAAAGCGCACATTTTCAACCTGTACTTTGAGGAAAAATAACTGTCTTCGGAGCCGATCAACCCCCATTCAAAGTCCAATTTTAGAATACTCATGTTCTGTCCTTTAGAGAGATACAAAGTCTGAACCCCATATATTCACGAAAAATGTTGTTTTGAATGGCTGAAAACGATTTGTTTTGGTATTTCTGAAGCACTGAGAACGGTTATTTGTCAATGTTTCAATGCCATTGATTCCACTTGTGGAAGTAGATATCATATTTATTTTTATTTCAAAGTAAAGTCCACATCAAGAGCATTGTTTTGGTATATAACAATCCACATTTGCAAAGAAAAACAAATCCTACAGTGGGGGATGGTTTCACCCCACTGTTTACTTTAGTGACGTTGGAAAAAACTGTCTACTGCACCCTTAATGCAGTCCGTCCATATCCAATGTCATTTGGCTAGAAGTTCGAAACCAAAGTATCGATTCATATTATATGAAGCGACTTCACTGAGGGTGTCGGAATATTCTTTGTCCCCTCAGGGCATGACCTCTAGCGATCCAAAAACGAAAAATTCGATTCGGCTTGAACTCCTCTTACAAAATAATTGGAATTGCTTTTAGTCCAAACAGACTTTTACAAATTTTAACTTCAGTGCCAAATTTTGTCAATTACCTGAAAATGTCAAAGACTGATAATTTTTGAAATTCCAACCTGAAGTCCAATAACTAAGCAACTCTATAATGTCTTTAGCATGTATGCGTGAAATTTTTGATTTGAAAAATATGGTAATTTCGGTCAAGTTCCTGAAACTCTGAAAGACCCATTACTTTTGGAATTTTACCTACCAGCCATATCCTTTTTGTGCGTTATTGTGTCACACAACGGCAGTAGAATACCGAAGGAACAAGGGAAACGATGACTACAAAAATCGAAGTCCAAAGACATGGCAAAAACGGTAACAGATAAAAACAAAGACAAAACAAGGACGTGAGACAGCTACAATGCACGGAAATAAAAAGATAACATTAAGAACTAAGGCACTCATAGTGTGAACTCCCATGAAAACCGGGAGTGACATCAGGTGCGTCGGAGGGGTAAGCATGTCCTGCTCCGCTAGCGCCACCCGTCACACTATCAGTGAGTCAATCCAGGGTTGAGTTAAATCCGATTATGTCAAATCCGTGAAGACGTGAAATCTAGCTAAAAATGTCCGTTTTCATTTGGGACACAGACACGTCATATCTGTCAATGATGTCATGGTGACGGCCATAGAATTTCTAAAGGGATGAAAGTAACAAAGGCTGAACAAATCCCTGACTAAGCATCTTTTGGGACAGTGTTTTTGCTCTAACTAAAATGTCACTGTATAAACTGCATGCCCGACAGTAACGAATCAACTGTGAAATGTACACTTCATAGGCTGGAGAGGAAGGTATATTCCTGCTCAGAAAGGGAAAGTTCACAATTGGGAAGTTAAAATCATCACATTTGTCATATAGCTTAGATTTTAAACGTCCATTTTCGTCAATGTAAATTAAAAGATCTAAATACTAAGCTGA
>MJUU01057871.1:57817-68632 GCA_002080025.1 Modiolus philippinarum | reverse complement strand
GGGGCTGAGCTGCTTTCAAGTATTTTGGCCAAATTCTGATGGAAAAATAAATTTGTGACCATATATGATTTTTTTTAAATTAACATTGTTTCATAGAGTTTCAATTGGCTATCGTGTAAATACTTATTAATATTCTATGTAAAATCTAAACTGGCATGGTAAAATAAGCTTCAATATGGGAAGGCATACTGCACAGGATTATTAATAAAAGTTTCAATAGCACCTTGGAGATGATATTAATATAAATGTTATTACCTAATAATGTTAGATAAAGACCATCCGTGGAAATAAACGATTAATTTGCGTTTATTTCAGGATAATGCACATAATAGCCTCCATTACGAATAACAAAATTGGCGATTGTGCTATTCAATTTTAAACGACATTTTTCCATGGCTTTATTGTTGATAGAGTAGCTGTTTGGTATCAAAGTTTTATCCATATAATAAAGTGTTTCATCAAATATTGCAGGTAGCCTAAATTAATGGTACCAATGTCATTTGCTTTTACATGTATCATTATGAATTCTGCAACATCCTCATAAGTTAAAAGTAAACTAATGTGACCCTTAATCCTACTGAAAACAAAGCCACTCTTACCCTGTCACCATATAATCACGCCCATTCAATCCCAAAGACCAAGATGTATACCCCGCTCTTGCCTTTTCTGTAACGAATCCGTTCTTAAAAAAAGAAGAAACTATCCAAACATGCACCTCTTTCAAATCCTAAAAAGCTTGTATACATGACAATTTATCATGCCTACTAAATGATTACTAGGTTTATTTCTTAAGGTAAAAAACTCATTTGAACTGACCACTAATGAAACCTTATATACATGTACCTCAAATAACATTCGGTTGACCAACGCCCCATTTCTTTAATTTTTGTCCCTTGACACTGCCACTTGGGCACATGTAGTAGCCATACAGATTCTAAAAGAATGAGACTTATAATTGGAATTTCCATCCCTGATGCATTAATTGTTTTTTTCTAACAAGGCTGAAAACTAATATGATGTTAATGGGCTGCCATCAAAATGACGAAATAAATAACCATTTATAACAGGTCTCATTTCCATATTTCTGACAGGACAAATATTTTTATCGTCAATTATGGCCCGCTGTGAAGGGAAACATCCAGATTTGTCAACCCGAGGAGGGAGTTGTTGGAAACTACCCCTCCAGGGGTTGACAAATCTGGATGTTTCACGTCAACAGAGGGCCATAATTGTTTCATTATATTTTAAACAGTTTCATTAATTCCAAATCAAGTGGTGTTATTATGGTTTTAATCTCGCAAAGAAGACTGATATAATCTGCTTGCGATTTTTAGAATCTATAGGGTTGTTTCTCTCTGTGACGTAATATATGGGTTGTTCAGCTGGACACAACAGGGTTGTTCCCGCAGTGATGTCATATCGAGGTTGTTTGCTAAAACATCTGAGTTATTTTGAAGTCACAAGATTGCTTTCATCCAATTAAATCTTCTCTTAAGCCGCTCTTACACTACAACGTATAACACAAACGTATGAGGAACGGATAAAAATCATTTTTGTGCGGTGTTAAATATTTTTGTTCGTTCACGAATTACTTTGAAAACGCACAAAAACCGGATATATACATATGTACAGTTAGTACACCGTACCTGCACAGTCATGGTACCAAATAAACCTAGCCTGGTCGAACCTGACCCAACCTCGCGGTAGGGCAAGGTGGATGAGAAAAGTTAATCGTTTCTGATTGGTCTACGAAAGTCATGGGAACTATTGACACGAAATGCTTCTTGTAAACAAATAACACACACACTATTTTCGCAAAATGCATCAAAGTTCATTAAATATGTGCTTAAAATAACTAAATTTTTCTTTTATCAAAACGTTTCGATGGTATGGTTTTCTGTTTATCTATCGTTCAACAGACTACGCATGCGCAAACGGAAGTACTGATTCAGGGCAGTTTAGCCCTGAATAATTTGTACTCCACCTGGCCCTTGAGCGATAGTCAGCATGGGTCAGGACCCCAGGCTACAAATAAACCGAACTCTCAACGAACTGAAAACGGAACCCTACCGGACGAGCACCGAATAAAACGTATTTATAACGGTAACATACCGGACGAGTACCGAATAAAACGGACTGTTAACGAAAACGCACCGAACGAGCGCCGAGTAAAAACGAATTGAATGGGTACTATGTAAAAGTATCGATTTTAAAAGACGATACCTGTGTCTTTTGACCGCTCAACAACTTATTGTACATATATATTTATTACGGCTTGCTTGACCAATAAAATTCATTTTCCCAAAATGTCACCGAATAGTAGGCAAAAGAACGACTTAAGAAAAAACTGTCGGGTTACAGTTAACCTTCTCCACCAAAGACCGAAGACGAAAATGTCAGTAAATACTCAAGACCCAAGATCGGATTAATGTTATACAGTCTCTATAGTAGCGGATGCTGCTTAACACATTAAACGTTTTCAAACGGCGAGCAAAACGACAAATTTATAAATTTGATGTTTTGGGTATATGTCAGAATAATGTTACAATATAAATACAACTAAACAAACACTCTTGCAATTACTAAATTAAATAAGCACCTTTAAAAAAATAGTGTACAGCACCTTCTATTGGATGATCACATAATAAGTTGTAAATTCGTTTTAAGCAAAATAAGAATCGTAAAAGTAGGCTAGATTTTAAAAAGGAGAAAATATACAAAATAAACTAGAGGCTCAGAGACTGAGCCTGTATCGCTCACCTAACAAATTGCTGAACAACAAGGTTTTCGATGTTCTGCATGGTGGCCATGTTTTTTTTTGTTTTTGTTTTTGTTTTTTTTTTTGTCGGATTGAAATGAAATGACCAATCTTTGTGAAGGACGTTCCATTCATCATTCCTGTAAAGTTTGGTTGAATTTGCTTCACTGGTTTTAGAGGAGTTGATGAAAATGATGTATTCCCATAGAGTCCATTGTTAAATACAAGTTCTGCCCTGGCGGCCATGTTTTTTGTCGGATCGGAATGAAATCAGCAATCTTTGTTAATGACCTTCCATACATAAATCGTTTAAAGTTTGGTTAAATTTGCTTCAGTGGTTTCAGAGGAGTTGATGACGACAACGCCAAGTGATGGCAATAGCTCACACTGACCCAAAGTGAGCTAAAGATAATCAAAGACCAGCTAAAAATCAGAAGATCGAATAGAAATTATGGCAGAATTATCGGCCTAATAGCCTTCAACTATGGGGCAACTGGATAAATAAGTTACTCTTCAGTGGTTCAAGTATCTCTCATTCTGGCAGGACCATCATTTTGGTTTTCCATCCGAATGCCTCATACTTGAAGCCATGAGGTCGAAAATTTTGGCCTTTATTTCTGTTATTTTCTTGTGTTTTTCTTTTTTTTTAATATTTAATGTTTTGTGCTTTCACTATTCTTATTTTGTTCACTACATTTAATTTTCGTCATTGCACAACATACATGTATATTTTTCTTAATTCGTTTTATTCGTTGCTCATCCGGTTGGTGTCCGCTGTAAGTCCGGGACTTGAACGGTTTATCCGTTACCTCTTCTGTAAAAGTCCCTTTCACCAATTTAATCTACCGTACATGAACGGATGCAAGACGGACAAGTAACGAATGAAAAACGTATATACGACGCATGATAACGTAAACCTACCGTACATTCACCGGACATTTTGTGCGGTATATGTCCGTTCCAAGTTTTGAACATGTTCAAAATTTTTCACCGTACAAAATGGACAGCACCGTACTTGTAACGTATTCACCGGATAAAGAACGGACGACATACGTATATGAACGGAGACGAACGTATATAATTTATTTTTATACGTTTGGCGTTCGTTTGCGTTATGAGGGGCTATACTTAGTAAAATATAATATTTGAAAATATATTTGATGAAGTATCAGAACCAAACTGAACAGTTTTTGATGTTTCTAGATGTATTTCTAAATACTTATCATCCATTTTTAGCTCACCTGACCCGAACCATGTGAGCTATTGTCATCACTATGCGTCCGTCGTCTGTCGTCCGTCGTCCGTCCGTCAACAATTTCAAAAATCTTCTCCTCAGAAACCGCTGGGCAAAATGTAACCAAACTTGGCCTGAATCGACACCAGTGTATGGCTTCTCAAAGTTATGTTTGTTTAGTTGGCCGGTCAAAAAACATGGCCGCCATTGCTAAAAATAGAACATAGGGGTAAATTGCTGTTTTTGGCTAATAACTCGAAAACCGTTACAGATATCAAAAATCTGACATCATGTAAAAATGATCAGCATGACGAGATCTACCCGCTGTGCAATTTTGAAGAAAATCTGAAACCGATCTCGGAGTTATTGCCCTTTTTCCGTTAAATTTTAAAATTTTTTGCATTTTTTATTTCAAAAAGTGTAACAGATAGAGGTCAAGTGTAAATTAAAAAAAATGTTCAGCATATCAAGATTTACTTACCCTGAAATTTTGAAGAAAATCCATAAACCCTTGTAAGAGTTATTGCCCTTTTTTCACCGAATTTTTTAAATTTGCGTATTTTTGCAGCTATCATTTCCAAAACTATAGAAGATGAAGGTTAAATGTAAGTTGATGAAATGTTTGCCATGCTGTGGCATGCGACTTCAAAACTGATGTTGAAAATTGTTCCTTGACCGCCATTTTCAAAATGGCCGCCAAAAAAAAAGGCGGGGAAATTCAACATTGTCCGATTGCAATGAAATTTGGTTTCCAAATACGTTGTAGATCTTGATGTTGCGACTTCAAAACCGATGTTGAAAATTGTTCGTTTACCGCCATTTTCAAAATGGCCACCAAAAAAGGCTGGAAAATTCAACATTGTCCGATTTCAATGACATTTGGTTTCCAAATAGGTCTTGATGTCGCAACTTCAAAACTGATGTTAAAAATTGTTCGTTGACCGCCATTTTCAAAATGGCCGAAAAAAAGGCGGGAAAATTCAAAATTGTCCGATTTCAATGACATTTGGTTTCCAAATAGATCTTGATGTCGCAACTTCAAAACTGATGTTAAAAATTGTTCGTTGATTGCTATTTTTAAAATGGCCGCCAAAAAAGGGCGGGAAAATTCAACATTGTCCGATTTCAATGAAATTTGGTTTCCAAATGGATATCGATGTTGAGACTTCAAAACCGCTGTTGAAAATGGTTTGTTGACCGGCATTTTCAAAATGGCCACCAAAAAAGGCGGGAAAATTCAACATTGTCCGATTTCAATGACATTTGGTTTCCAAATAGGTCTTGATGTCGCAACTTCAAAACTGATGTTAAAAATTGTTCGTTGACTGTCATTTTTAAAATGGTCACCAAAAAAGGCGGGAAAATTCAACATTGTCTTATTTCAATGAAATTTGATTTCCAAATAGATATTGATGTTGCAACTTCAAAACCAATGCTGAAAATTGTTTGTTGACTGCCATTTACAAAATGACGTCTCGACTTCAAAACTGGTGTTGAAAATGGTCCTTATCAAGAACCTTTTTTGTCAAAAAAAAAAGCCCAACAAAGAAATATAGTAAAAGATGATCAGACTTTAAAAGATATTGGAGGTGTTCGATCTACAAAACTTTGAGAAACTGAAGATCAACTGTATAACTTACAATGTTTCCTTGATTAAGGCAGCTGAAAGCCAGGTGAGCGATACAGGCTCTTGGGAGCCTCTGGTTTGATTATGGACCTGACGGGCATGGTAAGGCATGATCTCCATTTCTTGTTACTATTTCGCCTACTCTTAACATTGCATAAAAAGCCACAGAAAAGGCTGCTGAAAACAATGAACTTTCAAATTTGGAACAAGTAAGATAGGTAGAATATTGAGGATCTGCAACAGTAATTCCCTTGTTAATTTAACCTTTTAACCCCATTAATCATTTTTTAACAAGAAGTTTTGCGTATAATCTCTCATATTATTAATCTTAAGATAAAAACTTAGACTTTATAGTTAACACCTGATAATTGACCATTTCGAACCCTTTTTAAAAAGGTGTGAAATAAAACAAACAATTTCATGTTCAGACACAGGCCAAATATTATCCAATTTAAATTCAAGAAATTATTCAAAACCTATTCTGTATGATTTCAATGTATTATGGGCAAGACAACTTTTTAGGAGTGTGTCTATCTGAGGTTTGAAATAATCTCGTAAATTTTCACAGGTATTACTGCAGGTTCCAACTTTGCTTTAGGTGCTGCATCCCTGAATCTCCCCACCTGAAATCGAGACAATGCATCTTCTTTTATATTTTTGACCCTTTCAACACGAACTGCTTCAAACTGAGTATTGTTACACAGTATAAAAATAACCAAGGGACGTATCAACTTATTTACTGATTTTGACACTGAATTACAAAAAAAGGACAACAGCAAACACCTATAATGACCGTGGACTACAATCACATGTCACAATTTACAAGCGAACTTCACTAAAATAAAATAATGAAAACAAGAGACAAACATAACTAACGATAGGAACTCGGGATAGCCGGACTTGGTACCGGCACTAGCAAAGGCCAGTGGTAGGGTTAACCGGTTTATGGGTACACAAACCTCCCCTTTCTCTATCCCGCTTCCCTATAGTATAATAAACATTTATTTGAAGTCCTTTTATAGATGGTAGTTACCAAAGCCTGATGTGAACTTTCCCTTCAAACCTTGAAGCCCATGTAAATAATGCTATAACAATCAGAATCAATTCTAACAGTGTTGTATCCTTCATAAGACTTGTACCTGCCCTATACTTGTACGGCCATCTGTATCGCAGCCAATCACAATTGAAATATGACCCACACCCAAGAGATTCATTTCCACTAGTGTCTGTAAACAACTGATTAATTCCACTAGACAACCAAAACGTCCCAATAGTGTGTAACACTTGAGTATACCGATGAAATTATTTAGAAATTCAAGCCGAACTAATGCATCTGATTTTACCTTAGTATTTATGCGTACTTTGTAGTATATTTTTTTAACCTTTTAAATGTTGACAATAAATCATAAAATCTCCTTGACATACCAAGCTGAAGGGATTGCTCGAGCACAGAATGACATAAAACCAATCATGGACTCAAACTGCCTTAAATTCATCTTTTTTTAATTCAATAGAATTCCTATTTCTGATTTCAATTTTTCTTATTATCAACTGGAATTCTAACCAGCATTTGGATAGTATCTTTCTCCAAAACATAAAAACCAGAAATACACAACAGGGGTAGGACCCACAGTTTTTTTCTTTTACAAGTGGAACCCTAATTCATCTGTTACTTCAAAAATGATTGCATTAGAATTCCATAATCGTTTAATTGCACATCACCTGCAAAAATAAAATCATCCAAATAATAATCTATTGTTTGTAGCATGGATTTTTTCTTTACAACCCACTGTATAAAAGTTAAAAATTTCCAGAATAAATTACAACTTATTGCACATCCTTTAGGCAAACATTTATCAATGTACTATTTTCCATTTAATTTTATGCCTAATAGATCAAATTCTGCTGAATTGACTATCAACAACCGAAACGCTTGACGACTATCAGATTTTTCAAGGTGAGAAATCAACTACTTGATCAAGGGATGTATACTTAACTTTGCATAGCTCTCGGTCAATAAAGTCGTTTAGACTATATTGATTTGGATATGAAAGGTATGTTATAATTCGTCGCCTGCCAAATGTTTTTTCTACTAAACCTATGGGCGATATTCGTAAATTTGATATAGGTTTGTTATCAAAGAGACCCTAATATTCTACCCAATTTAACCTCTTTATCGAATGTCCATAGTAATGGATTTGGCTTCCTATTTTGATATTTTTGGAAATTAGTACTTCGTTTTACTCTACTTTGAATTATGGTCATCCACATTATTTGATTTGAATGCTGCTGATGAGAGGTTACTCCTTGAAACACGTGTACAGCATTCCGAAATTGACTTTGTTTATGCAACTTCGGTATTTTTTGTATCCTTGTGAATTTCAGCAGATATCATATTCTTTAAATAATTGAAATTTTTGGCCCAGAATAATGTAAATAAAATCCCTCCGAAGAACCGCCAGACAATATAGATGCATTTACTCTTTAAAGGTAATTTCAAGATATTTAATTCTGCAATTTTAATTGGAGTGTTGCCTTTGTGCCATAATTGTTTCTTGAGTTCTTTGTCTTGTGACTGTAGATGTGAACCTGTAATTAAAATTCGGATAAGCAACCTGTGCCTCACTTGTGTCTGAAAACGTGGCCTAGGTATTTGTGGTCTTTGTTGACTAATTAGGGTCCCGCCATGAAATGGCAGCACCCTATTGTAATCAGCCTGTCCGTCCGTTTGTCTGTCTGTTTGTCCGTAAGCGTTTTCTATGTCGTACGATAACTCAAGATTGTCTTCACTGATTTTTATGACTTTTTACTGAAAGATGAAGTTGGCCAAAGGAAGCTCCCTTTCAATTCTGAGAAAAATCCTAAAATGATTTTTTGGGAAAAACTTCGTTTTTATATGAAAAAGTGCATATTTTGAGAATTAGCTCTATGTCGTACGATAACTAAAGATTGCCTTCAGGGATTTTAATGATTTTGATACTCAAGGCTGCACTTGATAAAATGAAGCTCCTTTTTGTTTTTGCGAAAAATTAGAAAATGATTTTTGGGAAAAAACTTTGTTTTATATGAAAAAGGGCATATTTTGAGAATTAGCTGTATGTCGTAAGATAACTTAAGATTGCCTTCATTGAATCTTATGTGATTTTTCACTGAAAGTTGAACTTGACCAAAGGAAGCTCCCGTTCATTTTTCAGAAAAATCAAAAATGATTTTAGCGAAAAACTTCGTTTTATATGAAAAAGTACATATTTTGAGAATTAGGTCTATGTTGTTCGATAGCTTAAGATTGCTTTCAGGGATTTTAATGAGGTTGGACTTGACCAAAGGAAGCCCCATTTAATTTTTGAGGAAAATCTGAAAATGTTTTTTTGTAAAAAAAAAAAAACTACTTTTTTATATGAAAAAGTGCATAATATGAGAATTAGTTTTATGTCGTACAATAACTTAAGATTGCCTTCAGGGATTTTAATGATTTTGATACACAAATTTGAACTTGACCAAAGGAAGCACCTATTCGTTTTTCAGGATAATCTGAAAACAGTTTTGAGGGAAAATACTTAGTTTTACATGAAAAAGTGCATATTTTGAGAATTAGCTCTATGTCATACAATAAATTAAGATTGCCGTCAGGGTTTTTTTTTATTTTGATACACTAGGTTGGTGTCGACCAAAGGAACCTCCCATTTGTTTTTTTAAGAAAATCTGAAAACAATTTTTGTGGAAAATCTTAGTTTTTATAAGCAAAAGTGCATATTTTGAAAACAAGCTCTCTGTTGTATGATAAATTGAAATGACTTCTCAGATTTTTATAAGTTGTAGGCACAGTGTTGGACTTGATCAAAAGAAGGTCCCTAATAATTTGGAGGAGAATCATAAAACTTTTTGGAGGGAAAAACTTAGTCTTTATATGAAAAACAAAATCATATTTTGAGAATTAACTTGAAAAGGCCTTCATATATTATTTTAAATGTTTTAATTTGATCTGTACATATGAGACATAAGTTGTCAAAGCGGCCATATGCAGAAACTAAATGAACAATTACTTAGGATTTTGTTATTTATGTTTTTTCCCTAAACTTTTTTAATGATTTCTATGAAATTCCGCAAACAGGTTTTTGGGACACACAGGGTGGTGGGGCACTCTCTGACTTTGTCAGTATTCTAGTTTCGTTATGGCCATAGCTTAATTTGGTTAAACTAGTTAATGCATGTGCACCAAAACAACGGAGACACACATGACAATATGGACAGTGCTAATATAAGTCTCTTCTTCCGCTTTGGAAACAAAGCTGTGTACTAATTCCAACAATATTTTTTAGCACATGCGTATTTTTTTTTTACAAAAGGACACTCGTAAAGTACAATTTCACATTTTATTCTCTCAATATTCATTTTATTTTTTTTGTAATAGATAATGAATCACCCAAAAATCCATATCAAATAATGACAATAATAGAAATTTACAACAGTAAATTTAAGACTCGGAACAGAAATTGACATAACCGTAACCTAGCAACTAATGTGTTGTTGTTATGAAATCTTATCTATGTTGCATATCATGCTGTACGATTTAAATATAATTTTTTTAATTTTTAATGGTAATAAGATTATAAATTTGAGTTTTATTCATGTTTTTTTTTTTTTTTTTTTTTTGTTTCAAAATAACATACAGAGTGACTATACAGTCATATAAATCAGAAATATGACCAGTTCACACTGAAACCCGCTTCGATTTTAAAATGTCCGTATTTCATATGTTTTATAACAGATTATCTGTACTAATTTATGAGCTTATGAGCCACTTGTATTAATAAAACAACGAATATAGATTTCTATAAGTCCATTATGTGCGTTTATATATCGCTCTCTAAGAGCCACTTGTAAAAAACTCTTAATAAATATATTAGAATCGAAATAGATTATTGCAATTGGGCTCTATGCGAATTAGAACATGATAAGACCTTAAATCTGTCTTCATTTTATACCTCGCTATCGCTCGGTATAAAATATTGACAAATATAAGGTCTGCCCATGTTCTAATTTGCATAGAGCCCGCTTGCAATAATCTATTTCTTACCGAAAATGCCATTATAATTAAATGCATAACATTTATACATTAGACGGCTTTAGACATATTTTGTGCATTAATTTTATATATACCAGCCAAAATTCAAAATCCATACTACACCCCCCCCC